>JABASD010003494.1:0-19810 GCA_019776165.1 Pogonognathellus flavescens
CACACTTAAGGCTGACATTTTATGTGTAATTAGGGAGGATACATACACTAACCACAAACCAATAATAACCTAATGCTCTACATAGTCTAACATATTATTGTGTGGTCAATTGTATGGAAACTTTACTTTAAAATATGTCATGAATTTCCTAGTTAAATTTTTGTTATAAAATGTTAACTGACTCGAGTTCATGGTTGAAATTCAGACAAAATAAAGGGAATTCCTATTTTACATTTTAAAATTCGTAGAATCTTAATTATTAATCTCTTAGAAGTATTAAAGTTTGTTCTTTGTGTTTTATGCGATGAAGTAACCTAACAATTTGGATTTATTATGGAAAATGAATCTTTAAATGAAAAAATGTTACCTGCAAAGGGAATGCAGCTGTGGCTCTCTGTAGAGGTTATAACAGTCGTCGCAAATGCGGTCGAGCTTGGCAAAGATTCCTTTGTCGTAGACACCTTTGCACTGGATGTCGAAGAAGGACCTTTTACTCAGAGGTCGGCTACCCATGACGAAGCTTTGCACGGACCCAGTAACAATGGAGAGAATCATTACACCCACCATCAAACGAATCATGTGACTAGATGTTGAAGAAGTCGATGGAGATCTCCTTACGGATGTTGTGCCGTTGGAGGCTGAGACTGTGGTGGAAGATGAAGATGAGCTGCCTCGGGAATGCATCTGTAAATTAAAAATCTCAATTATTTTAAAATAATTAAATTAAATTACTTTCTAAAACCAAGAAATTTCTGTCTTTTCTATTTCGTATAATAATAATATCTCAGATCTTCAGAAAATGCTTGAATCCTTGTAAATACCTTTGAAAATTGGAAATATTTCATTTTATTTCAGCTACACATAAAATAATTTTTGCCACAATTTGTCCCACGGCTATTACTAAGAAAGAACTACTGCTGTATAAAATGCTTGTTGCAACCACAGTTCTAAAAATGGTTTGCATGCAACAGTTTGAGTAATAATGGTGGTTCTGTCGAAGAAACTTTCGTCGAAGAAGTTTCGCACTCTGAGTGTCTCAGCGAAGAAAAGAAACAGTTTCTTATATATATTATATTGTTTTAATAATAATTCATGCAACTCACGAAAACTATAGTAATTTTTACTGACCTCACGCTAATTATACACAAGTAGCCTATGTAGGTGTATCATATCATGTAATGTGATGTGAGTTTACTACTCCCAGGTTATAAGCTGGGGAAATATTCAATTCCTCGGGAATGACTAGTAGTTCTATGAAAGTGTAGAATTTTACATAGAAATTACATTTAAGTACAAGCAATACCTTATAGTAGTGATTGTATACCTACACAAACAAAGCTATGCTACTGTACCATAACAAAATAATCTACGTGTGTAGCTGGTTGTACGTAAGTAAGGGATTATTCTAAATACAAAAAATTGATTTTATCTGAATTGCTGGAGGAAAGATAGTGGGAAAAATTTGTCGAGGAAATTAATAGCTCTCAAAGCTCTCATTAAATATTGCTATAAGGATTTGTAACTCATTACTTGTAACATAACTGGCTCAAACCACAATTTAAACTTTTCTAGCCTACATTATGAGAATCTAAGAATTTATATGCTACAGTAAAGTAATGTAACAGCTATCTGTGCTGTTGCAACCTGTTTTGTATTGCCTGCTATGAACATAATCGCTAATGCAATTATTTAGATAATTACATTTAGATTACAAAACTCACATATCTCGGTTTTTGTCGTAGATCAGCATTTTCCAGACATTATAAATCTAAAAACTAGCATTATTACTTCTTTCATTACGTAAGAATATTAAAAACTAATAAAATGTGATTTATACTATAGATTACAAGTAGATAACCGTGTTTATTAAATGCAAACCAATTTTTTGCTATACTCAAAGTGATTGATAAAGAAGTATGTACAATTTAGTAAGTCAACTCACAATTATTTGCTTATAGCACCAGCAGGTGAATATTTTGTAGAAATGTGTAGAGAAAATGAGTAAATCGCACAAAGTGAATATTTATATTGCCTGTATATAGAAACCAGACTTTTAGATAAATTGCGATGGTTTCCCTAATAAAATAAATTCTTTGATCGTGCTTCAGAAAATGTCTTACAGAAAATTCTTAAATCTGTCTGCTGGTATTTCGTTTGATTTTAGTTGCAGTTTAAAAAATTATTCAACAGAATGCTGCGTTAAGATTTGCTACTAGATTAGTAGTTAATTATTAACAATCGGTTAACAATACGCAACAAAAAAGAATTATGAGTAAAATGTCAAAAATTTTGATCAAACAAATTAATCATAAGTTTCTTAGTAAAAGAGGAGCTCTGTTAAAAGTAAAGAATTGTCTATTCTCCGTTTATTTGGTATTCGGATTGTTTTTGCAGAGTTGAGCTCTTGGGGAAGACTGGCATGGAATTTTCGGCTATATTTCAATTTATGGCGTTGGCTTGGTTGGTGCCACGCTGTCTGGTCGTCTCGTTCTTACTCATAACAACGGTTTTATACATGGAGTTCAAATAATATCAATTCATGATATGATTTGAACTCCTGCACATGTCTTCCACTTATAATGCATTCAAGCTTCATACAAATTACTAAATACTCTCAACCTGCCATGCCAGTGGCTAATGTAAGTATCAGCTACAAAAAGACTCTTTCTACCTTGTACATAACATCAAAACACATCTACTAGTTCAGTAAACACACAGAGAATCTATATTTACCAAAAACTAGTACATAATATACATATTCATACGACGATGACACTTAGTGTAAATTCTCTTTCAGAGATCAGAGGGCATAGAGGCAGAGATTAGTTCAGATCAGAAATATAATTCGATTCTCCAACAGAGATGTACATAAACACACCTCGTTTACACACTTGAGTTATTTTATTTACACACAAAGCTCTCTCATGTCAAACTCTTACACAGAATCACTTACGACACCAAAATCCAAGATATGAGACAACACAAGAAGAATCACGCTTGACTTATAATATGCCTTATACTTATTATGAACCAATCTAGTCTTCGCAAAGAATATTGGTTTGATTATGTAAATACAAACTAAGGCAGAGCTACTTAATACATTTAGTATTACATTACACGCATTTTTATATATTAATCTCTAATACCATTGTGTTGTCTCTGACACTAATATCTGGAAAAGTGTCATAGTTTTATTTAATCTCTCTCTACTGGTTTTACTTGTATTAAATATGTATTGCATGTTATGATCGTGTACAGATTCTCAATTAGAATTAGAATTGAAGCCTGGATGTCTGTTCACTTACATTTTTCGATAGGATTCCTCCTTGTGTTATAAATTTGTTGCTGCTGCTTCACAATAAAAGTCAAACATGCGTGTGCACTGATGAGACGAAATTTTCTAATCTCTTTTTAAGTATTGTCACAATTCTGATTTATTTGCTCAAGTCAATTCAATCGAAATGAACTGATGTTGTACAGAATTTCTTGTTTATGTAGATACACTTGTACTTGTACTTGAAGTGGGTGGGTGGTGTGATTGATGAGTGTCACAGATACAATAATACCAGTAAATTGATACTATATTGTACTAAAAGACTAAAATGTCACTATCAGACTTTATGTCACTATTAATGTGTGGAAATAAATATAGGAACGTCAATGAGAGAAGAGAATGATCACACTGTGAAAAAATGTCTCAAGTTAAGTTAATAAATATGAGATTTGTTGCGTCTATCGTCTATATGTAAATATCAATGTGTTTATAACAGTGTTGAGTGTAGCGGTGGAATATTTTTGCTTAGATTATGATTTGTGAACACACAGGACACAACTGAGCAAAGAAACAACACAAAAGTAAATTATAACGAGAGAATAATAATTTTAAGTGAAAATAAGAATCTCATCTACCACTACTACAACCTGTGTGATTTTCCTCAGAGTCGGTTTATTTAATGGCTATAATAACTTGCTATGCCTGCGACTACCTGTTGTATGTAACTGAACTCAATGCATTGCTTTCATCTCTCATTTAAATACTCTATTATTAACGCCATCACAATTCCGCGTAATCATTATACGTTCGGCCGTAGCATTCATACATAATTGAAATGGTATTGTACATCCAGATCAATCAGTCACGCAAGCCACGTTACAAAGTACAAAGACCACATACAGTCCAAAGCTACCTGTAAATCCAAGTAGAAGGAAAAGAAAGGTATACAGGTAGTAAGTAAAGTAAGCAATTTAATATTTACTCTTAGTACACATTAGTATAATATAGGACTTCCATTGTAGTTATAGAATACTATTGTATGTATAATGCAAATGTATAAGGGTAATGTAGGAAAAACTCTATAATATTATGATTATAGCAATTGATATTATGAATAGTTTCTAATGTAGCAACACAGTAGTGCTGCCTATGACTGTACTCATTACTCATTAGAATTCCCCAGATAGTTTACCTACAAAGGGATTGCCTTATTGTTGTAGGGCAAACCATAAAGAAGCTTTTTAGCGAGTATTGTTGTACTTACGTATGTACCTGTACCTAAAACCTTTTAAGCTGTGATGCGTCTGCTGCTGCACTTTTACAGGAATACGTAGATATACATACTAGATACAGATAGTGACGTCATCGTAGGTACAACCTTAAAACTACTTATTCCTGTTGCAATTTCATGTGTGGAAATTGTGCAGAATCACGCGTACACGCTGTCGCAATTAATATCAAGATGCACTTCTGAAAAGTGTAACCTTTTAGCTTTTTTAATGAGAAGTTTGCTTTGTGTAAGTACGCACATTCATTATATTACATGTGAATAGTACAAGAAATGACATTGCATTTTTTAAATACTTCATTATAACGTGGACTTTTTAGTTTGTAGCAATAGTAAATGTTGGTAGTAAAAATGCGAAATCTTTACTTAGTGATTCAAACAAGTCATAGCATAGAGACGGTTTTTTCAATGAGGTTTATGAAGATTTACTATTTTTAATGAAATTGAACATGTAGATATGCTAAATAAAATTTCTTTTGGTAAAAGCCATGTTGCTCATGAATCTATTTACCATTACTGATACGTTTTTTCTATGTGACTATCTGAAAATTAAAAGGCATTGAATCTGTTAAATATTATTATAGTTCAGGAAATATTATTAGATTGTGTTGTGTAATACTTAAAATTCTAGACTAACCACAAAGAAAGAGGAAGATGTTGATTACATAAGAACATGACTAGCAATTCGGCTCAAAGTATAATAATAATCATAAACTTGGTTATCATTTTTACGTGCAACATTTTCAGTGTATTAGTAATACGTATTTCAAATACGAATACGACTAATGTGATTAGTTACTAACACACTAATAGGTACATGAAATATTAAATAAAATCTAATTACTTATGAATCTTGATAAGTAAGTAGGTACTTAACAGAGTAAGTACTGATTCCGGCTGATTGCATATTATGAGATCTTAAGAGATTAGTCTAGGAAGAATAACTATAAAGAAATTGCTTCTATTCATTATGATAATGGCAACGTATGATTATACTATCTAAGATGATTAAATTTTACCGTAGCTATTTCCAACTCCAGGACAGGAGGTTACGTTAATCTTTCAACAAAATAAAATCTATCTCATCGTTTTTCTTATAAATGTGCATTTTTACAGTATAGGTACGTTTACAATGACTTACTTGGATGTATACAAAATCGTTATTACGTTAATCATCTACATGCACTGCATTATATTTCTACTAACTTAATTCAGATCCTCCTCCGCCGAAGGACAAAATTTGTTTTTCGCATGTGTCTATTGTGCTTTGCTAATCAAATTAACATACCCTATAAATGTACAGGTATATCTAAATAATTTGATGCATGATTTCTACCATGTATACGGAGTTAGTAAGATGTTTGTTTAGTATTATATGAAAATACATGCATATCCATACATTGGAATGCCTTCACAGGTTTTTAGCGAATTTCGTTTTGACTCATGAAAGGTTAACCTTTCATCCTTTATGTTGTGCCCTAGAATA
Organism: Pogonognathellus flavescens; assembly: GCA_019776165.1. Taxonomy (NCBI): domain Eukaryota; kingdom Metazoa; phylum Arthropoda; class Collembola; order Entomobryomorpha; family Tomoceridae; genus Pogonognathellus; species Pogonognathellus flavescens. Next base: position 6,049 of record JABASD010003494.1, read on the forward strand.
TATCACTCACACACGAAATTAGTAATTAAAGAGGTGATTCAGGCGAGTTTCCTGTCAACTTTTACATTGGTGTTATAACAATGTGATATGCATGTGCTTTCAAAGACCGAACATTTCGTTTGAACTTTTCTGACGTTGATTTTATGACTTGCAGAAAAAGCATATGAGAAATTTCAAATAGCCAGAACCTAGACAATCAATAATGAATCATACTTTAAAGCGTAGTAGTAAATCCATTATTAAATTTGTTTGAATTGAAACCTTTATGTGATACCGAAACTATTGTGTGCTTTGATGTAACACAAATGAAATAATAATAGCACGAAACTTAACAGAACGAATGAGCAATTTCCTAGATTCGTTTTAACAAGTATTTTATGTGCGTATCTTTAATTTACATGTGTATACAATTAATTTTCTACGAATAACTCTCTGCGTCATACCGTCACACAATTGCTAGCATAAAATCTTCACCTATGTACTAAAATCTTTCAAAATGCAATAAAATTCCTATTTGCATTGCAACCATCATAAAATTTCATCTTAGCTTAGTCGTATGTAATCTATTAAAATTTCTAAAAATTACTTTTCTGTCTTACGATTCTCGTTAGTGTTAGTATTATGCTGTTATCGTTTGACAATAAAAATTGCATTAAGAAAAATTAAACTTCCTGCAAATCAAGACAATATACGGAAAAGATATCGACTGAGTAAGATGTAATAAGTTTTCATTAATTTCCAAGTATTGAAATGAAAATGAATTCTTTGCATAGTACTATACTATCTCTACTAGTTAACATGAAGGGTAAAGCATGTAACCTTTTCTACACTATAATTATTGATTACTCTCGCTGTATTAAGTGCTGGTACTAGGTTGTTACTGTGAATACTAAAAACTCTCAGATTATTATTGTTATCCATCAACCATGGGTGAGAATCAGTTTGCAAACTTGACCTTTCACATTTAAGCTTTCGATTTTTCCATTGAGTATTATTCTATTGGCCGTTATAACAAGAAAATATTATGTATTGCGGTCATTGCCGAGGAGAGGATCTTAATTAATCTTACTTCGAAATATTCCACCAAAGAGTATCAAGTAATGCAAAATCTTGACAAGAATACTGATACAACCTACAGGTTAAGAGTATCATGGATACTTGTTTGCAGACTTGATCTGTGAACGCCGTGTAACAAGTCACATACTATGAAAATCGAGCCCATTACCTGTTTGTTGCGTATATAGGTATTTTAAATGTTAAAAATTATATGTTAAATACAACATTTTTCTTGTATTTGTAAACTCCTTACACCGTAGGTAGTAGGTACCTATGTTTACAAGGTGGATTTCATATACGTGCTATAGTTGAAGTTGTGGAAAGAAAAATGTATGTCTTACTATATTTTCTGGGAACGAAAAATCAGATAAACTGTCATTAAACTTCTTTGAAATTGTAAGCCTCAACCTTTAGCAGTAATGTGTAGGAAATTAATCACTATGCCTTAATTGTTGCAATTGTTTCCCTGTACGTAAATGTAAGTATAATTCATATTCATCAGCAAATTTCCAATAATTTCTATAAGGATATTTATATAAGTAAAAGTTTTGTAACAATCTTCTCTTTATAGAGAAATGTTTCTATTTACAATGAATTGACACGCACCAATGAAATTGGTTTATATAGAAAGAGTAAATAGATAAGCCAGACTGCTTGGAGATTTTGACGGAATCTTGAATTTATTTGTGACATGACAGACTCTTGTCAAAGTCAACTCGTATGAGAAAGAATACGAAAACATACGAGTTGATGTTTGTTTGTTCGCTAAGGAGAAGGAACAATTGCTTGAATCTCAAGTGGAACTTCCTTCGCCTATACATTTATTCACGCTCAGTAAATAAATTTTTCTTAAGTGTCATCTCTGAATCATTTTTGCTGGTACATCCTTATACTTGTATATAAAGTAATACAAGTAATTTTGTTTCACTCTTGATATATTATTACATATAAATGTGTATTATTACATAACTACATGTAATTATATACATCTTTATATCATGTGAATTAAAAAATATATTCCTAGCTTTGTATGGGAAGATATAGCTTGCAATGTTGGCTGACTGCAATGAATCATTCCAATATAGCAATGGTAAGCATGATTACTTAAATATACTTAGGTACATTAATAAAAGTAAGAAAATAACAAAATTCCTTCATGTTATTTTTAATCTAATTTTTTGACAACTTACAACAAATCTTACGTAAATTGAGATTGAGAGGATCTTGCGCAAATGTAAGTTATACTTAAATAAGTACAAGGAAACTAGAACCGTTGAATAAGTTCACATTTTGTCGTGGAAATTTTCTCAATCTAAGTAATATTGAAATTCCAAATTATATGAATCATCAATATACTTACTTCCAATTTATAAAACTTTTAATTTCAATTAGCACACGCTAATACGTATGCTGTAAAAAATGAATAGTATAATATAGTCTTAGTGTCATTGCATTTCAAGCAAGTAATGAAAAATCTTGACAAGAATACAACCTACAGGTTAAGAGTATCATGGATACTTAAGTTATACTTAAGAGTATCATCTGTAAATAATATGCTGTCAGTTGCAGTGAGCTATAATGAATTACACAGCAATGTCAATTAATTATAGAACAAAGACACATGTAGTCAGATTTACTTCAACAGAAGTAGACTGGAAGACATGAAGTCTATCAAAAGTGTGAGTGGTACATATGTAGCAGAAAATATCTCACTCAAACAAAGTGTCAAATTCTACAGATAGAAGAAGTTGAGTTTTAGCTAGTTAAAAGGAAGGTCATATGGAATCATAATAATGTCAAACGGTCATACATTAGGTAATTAAATTATTTTTCAACTTCCTAGCAATAACTTTACTTATTGTCTTTAATTTATAGTAGCTACTATTCTAAGATTTAAATTAATAAATATAACCTCTATAAAACTAATAATATGTTATATCATCATATACAGGTTAAAAACAATTTGTGTAAAAGTTCTAAAAGCTGAAAACTAATTTTATTCAAACTACAGGAAGTTTTCACACAAAAAAGCAGCTCTCAAAACATTTAGTAACTTTATATTCAAACTGAATGTAGAATTCACTTTTCTCTGCAAGTGTTTAGTACTTATGTTATGTGTTTCGTGTATACATACGATTATAGCTACTTACGTATTGTAAAAGTGTCAAATAGACAATTTTATAGTAGAGTATAGAGATAAGATATAATATTCATGTATGTACACTACTGTGGCTCAGGTAATAACGCCATACCTATGCATGTACAGTAAAACATTTCAAGTGATATGAAAATATCCATTGTAGTTTAACATTCTATGCAATGCTTGTTTAACTATAAATGTTATGAAATTCATGTTCCTTGTGTCAATTTAAAAATCTGGTTTTTTCCGGTTATGCTGGTGTACAAACTGAATGTAATGAACGTATATGCTACGGTCTCAACTCTTAAGTCTCCATATTAAACGGCAGAATCGTAACACTTCGTGTTATCCACACATTATAATATTTTATAATTACATAATGCCCAATGGGTCGAAATCAAAATTAAACACTGCTGAAAGCAAATGTATTAAAATATGGTTTTATGTAGATATGACTTTAATAGATTTGTCCGATGAAGATTATTGCTGAGAAAGTCATTTTACAGTTTGTGTTAAAAAATTATAATTTAAAGACGTGTTTAGTGACTAATCCAATTACAAAGATGGCTGGTATAAAATACAGATTAGAAACGGAAGTATCCTGGCAAGTGTCATTCAAGCACGAAACTCTTTTTCCTGGGAGGGAAGCTCTACATTCATGGTGATCTTGACAATGGTCGTTGATTTCTTTGGTGTAGTAGCAGTGGCCTTTTTCTTCATGTATCCTTGTGGAATTAATAATTCCGTTCAGTTTGTTATGGTTGACTGTATCGTAGCATGTGCAGGTTTTCTTTAATTTGTCGCACCGGGACAATTCTCCCATCTCGGATATTTGGCATTGCTGGTCGAATTTGCACGTGAATTTATTTTCTTTGGCTGAAATTCGAATACAAATGTCTTCTCTTTCCATTTTACTCAATTCGATTAGTACGTAGTCCTTTTCACATTGGCAGGTTTGCTGATCTTGCTCTTTCTTGCAGAAGACCTTTCCTTTGATGTTTGCACGACATTCTCCATCTGAAGAACACGCGTCATTAATCTTCAATGCAAGACCGCAACTTATTAAGAACGTAGTGCAGCAAAGAAATATTCCAAGCTGCACAAGTAAAAATGAAGTCTTCGGACGGTAATTGCACTTGTACATTATAATGGCACTTTTAAGTAGAGAAATACTCAATAATAATAGAAGTTGCGGTTTTAGTAATTTATTTTAAATAATTTTATGGTTCGTAAGTCAGTTCTCAGTTTGCGTGTGCTGATCACATGCAATGCAACGTGTTGCAAGCAAATTCGGCCTTTAAGTTAATACATGAGTGTGTTCAGCCTGCTTATATGGAACTATTACTTAATAACTATTTCACTAACAATCCCCATACCCAATTAATTATAACGATACCATTGTAGTAGTCAAGTATGTTGTGTATATTTTATACCGTCTGTATATGAGCCATTTCCATACGCTAATTTTTTGTATACTTCTGCTGAGACTGCCAATACTATAAATACTCAGCCATTTAATTTGATACGCACAAATAGAAGGCAAACTCGTATAATATTCGTATCATGTGCATGTGTGTGTCTCTTCAATTTTCAAATGCCTTATCTATACAAATGACAGTTGTTCAGATAAATTCTATCGATTTTCCATGATGAAGTTATAGTATATTGAAAGTAAGGTTGTATTATACATGAAACAAACGCTAAACGGTATCACTCTATCATTGCTTCATTAACGCATTCATTACAAGGACTGTAGTATATATACTGTACACTCTCTACTCTCCTACACAAGATATACTTGACTTGACACATCCCTGTGTATTTTATATAATAGTATTAGTTTGTATTTCCTCCAGTGCTTAATGTGTTACAAGTACTGATCTTGAGATTGTGAGCGATACGACACATATTATACTAATGCATGATATATCCTTTCGTGTAATTTGTCTCACGCTTAGTTGGTACACTATATACAAATATTTTGTGGACTGTGCCAATGCAATAAGTATATGATGAAATGAGTTTGCCTGTGTATATGTACTCCTCGTTTTGTTATGAAGATTTTGTGCTGTGTGTACATACAATACGTGTATACAGCAAATACATTTGATTTAATAAGTATATTGTTGTACAAACCTACCTTCAAGCTTTATCTACAGGAAATCCAATTTGTCTGAATTTATTGATATAAATCTCATTAATTAAAATTGTAAATATTATTTAATTGAAAGTGTGCATTGTTTATCTACAATTATGTCACTGCAATTATCAACATTAATACTTGGTTTAATATCTTGGAATCGCTATATTTTGCTTAACTTTATTTTAAATTTTAATTAATGACTTGTTAATTGTGTTTTCCTATTGGTGAAGAGTTTTCTTAATTAATACATTTGCTACCCAACTGTGTAAAATTATAAATGAAATCTGGAACTCATTAGACTAATGCAATATATTGTTCAGATAATTGTGATGGAGGATTCATTAACACAATGCGACAAACAAGAAACCCATCAATCTGCTTAAGTATAAGTCAAATATAATTCATAATAGCTAAATTTATAATAAATGATATTAATATTAAATATTATGGTTTAGTTGAGAAAGGCAATTCCTACTCCGGAAACTGTTAAGACGATTGACAAGAATATCGAGGAGGCAGATGACGGTCTGCTTTTGGTACATCTTCCGTTTTCACATTGCGACCTATTTCCAATAGAAAGTCTGCATTCTTCGTGGTAGTCGCAAGGATCCCCGACCTTCTTCTTGTAAATACATCTGCCATTTACGTAGACAGTTTCCATCCTTCCTGATTGTAAAGTGTCATAGCACTCGCATCTTCCACTTTGACAACGAGACAAATTGTTCATGATTGCTGAACATTGTTTTACGTGTTTACACTGCGATCCTGGCCCATTTAACGCTACTGGCAAACATTCTTCTCTTCCTGCCCCGAAAATGCTCACGTTGATGTAATTCTCCCTGCATTCACATCTTCTAACGTTGCAATAAACTTCTCCGCCAATTATACGCTCACAGTCTTGATTGTTTCTGCAACTCTCGTAAATAGCCGAGACGGAATTGTATTGACAAGAAAGAACAAACACGACTAGAAAGACCGACACAACGTTCCTAACACCCAAGCTCGCCATTTTTGCACAAGCTGGCAAATTGAAAATGTTTTGAAGGTTTTGTTTTGAAATATTATGTACAATTATGCGTACAATGTGTGCAAGTTGTACATATATTAATAAATCTCGAATTGAGTGGAGATTGGTTTTATATGTTATTTTTTTCAGCAAAGCGGATGAAACAAATAATTATAAACAGCGACACCCATGGAGTTATCTTTATGGACTTCCATATCGATAAGGAATGATTTCATTTCCATGTGTGAACTTATTATGCTTTTGGAACACAAAAATCGTCAATTACTAAATACTTATACTAAAAAGCGATGCACTAAACACCTAAAATGAAAGGAAGGTCATCTGCAGTCGGGTAAAGCTGAACAAAATTCATGTGTGAATTGTTTGATGTATCTAAAGATAAAAATTTGCTATAGGTAAATTGTTTTCGATCATAAATAATATACTATACAGCACATATAAGATGTATTGGTATATTCAGTTGTAATCCTACCTGATGTACTAATTGTAAGCATGTATTGTACAAACAATTTGTCCGTAAAACGCGTTCGTTGTAAAGGAAATAATAATATTTGTATAATAAAATTAAGTTCAATACTAAAGTCAAATGAAGCAATGTTGAGTAAGATTTTTCATAGAAAAATTCATTTATGAATTCTTATTATTGAGAATTAGTCAGAGAATACTACAACCTACGTCATTAGAACCATTTTAGTTTGCTAAGTTAATTTAGCTGAGACTTTTATGGACATTTGCATTTCTGATTGGTAATAGACTACCAAAACGAATACACTATTTAATGACGCACACGTTGAAACTTTCTGCGGTCAACGATTGTAAAGGCATGGTAATTATTGATAAAGTTGTACAGTTTTACACACAAGACTCTTTCTTCATGAGTCGTTCATGCATATTTTCAAGCGTCTATTTTTAGCAAATAAGAATTCCAGTATGGAAAATCTTAAAAATTCAATTCAGTTGTTAGAAGATGTTTATATATCATTACCCCTGCAAGTTTGTCATAGAAGTTCCTTTAAATTTTATTACAGCTAATATAAATGAAGCAATAAAATGACTCGATTTAATACGCTTAATGTTTAAAAATATAAAATCCAATCCCACTTTATAAATCCGAATTTCTTCAATTTGTATTTTAATGGAAACTCTAGTAATACCTAGGTACAAATGTTAACTCCTTAATAAACTAACTAATTTAAAATAATTCCGACAATTTGGAAGAACTTAACTGCTTAGAATCTGTAATAATTGTTGAATTATTTATATTTCCGACGAAGTAAATAAAAGCTCAAGGCATCTATTTTGTAAATGTTCTTTACTCTTACGAATAATCAAAATTATATGCTAGCTCCAACTAAATGAAATTGTAATAGAAGGTGGCAATTTATTAACTCGTGTATGAGGTTGAAATATTTTATATTTACAATCGTGTAGTATGTAGTAAATTAATTAGCAAGTATCAAGTTTGTGTCCTGGTGGTCCTGACGCTTATCAAACCTTGGAAATGTAACTCTGAACCTTGTCATTTAATTTTAGGCGTGTTATCGTACCTAATTAATATAGAGAGGTTATATTAAGTAGAAACACTATATTAGTATTTGACAATCTCATGGAAGAAAGGACACTTATATTATAATCATTTGCATTTAGTAAACCATTGTAAATAATATTTTAATATAACAATCTCAGTTGATGTGTTCATATTATTTGTATTATTATTTATATACGATCAAGAATGAAGGGGGACACAAATGTAAAGAAATTCTAAAATTAGACGATGACACTTCTGCCAAGAGCCATGAAACCAATTAGAGCCAAATTCACAAAGACAGAAAGGGCGTTTGTTGTGTAAGATGCTGCTGAATTGCTCGTGCAAGTTTTTCCTTGGCCACAGACACAAACTTTGGTCGCAGTGTCGCAAAAGGTGTCTTGAGGTGGACTGAGGGATGCCATGCACTCATTGCTTGTCTCACAACGATCTCCAAGATTTTTTCGGTAGTAGCAGGTGTTTCTGTACACAATGGTGGAATTTTTCCCATTGTATCTTGTATCGTAGCATTCGCATTTTCTAGTATCGGGCGAACATCTTGAAAGCGATCCCAATTGATTTGTACACTGTAAATTGTCTTTGCAATCTGAGCTCACAGTTCCTAATGCCAAACATTCAGAATTGACTTCCACGAAATCTTTTTTGCAATTGCAGTGCTGTCCGTTGCTACAGTCTGTGTTGGCGAAATTCACACAATCTTGATGACTTTTGCAAGGATGGTCCTTAAACAAAGGATTTGTATGCTGTTGGGCTGTTGATATTTCGATTTGAAGACACATTGCGCAGAATATCAGTAGAGTTATGAAATTCGCCATTTTTCTTAACAATGAAAAAACGGGGCTTAATTTTAATTAGCTAGTACTATTTTAATTAACTGGTACAAACTACAGTGGTATTTTTAAATGCAACTATTGAATTACAGATAATTTCTTTTTCAAATCGCTCTGAATCTGTGGGAGATGAAGATTCGTCTAGAGCTGGAGAAGAAATAAACGTGAAGTGTAAAATCTTCAGATGGGAAATGGTTATTTTGCCCTAAGAAATCAACCAAGGTTAACTTAGTAATGTAAATGCTAAATACAAACGTAAATTGACACGTCGTCTCTAATTGTTGTCGAGTCAAGCCTACAAATTGTTAATATAATTATGATGTGGTTTGTTTTGCCAAAGGAGTAGTTGTGGTGGTATGATTATATACAGTGTAAAATAATAATATATGTATAATGGTAGGTATTAAATAAGTGTAGGCAGTATTATGGTAATAATGAAAAATATGAGTCACAAAAAAGATTTCCTGTTGTCTCAAAATGTAAACTGAAGCTCTACAGTTGCAGACTTACTAAGTTTGTTTCTACTTTAACAGAAAATGTTTTCCAAAAATAAGTTATTGAATTCTAAACTACTTTTATTTTCAAAACCTGACTCATTTTACTACGTTGTGACTGCTGTTGTTGTATTTCTCCACAACATTTTTACATGTACCTTATTTTGATCGTAAGGGAAACCTACTGTTTGATTTTCTATGTTTACTCTGACAGAGGATGTGTGAATCATTTTATTTAGCAAACAATTAGCATAGCTGTAGGCATTCTTTCGTCTGTGTGTATGTAAAACTAATACAAAGCAGAATATTCTTTTGTAGGTATATATTAAACAAACCATGCGTGTCAACGATGTATTTGTTGTAAATACAATACATTGAAATGAAAGTCCACAAAAATGTTCCGTAAAGGATGACGTAACCATATATTTCTATCTGTATTAGGTCATGCTTGCAAAATAGACAATAACCATAGTTAGGGAGAATTGTTTCACAGAATTCAAAATATTAATTTTATCGCTCAATTTGTATGTACTTGTTTGTCCATATTCTCATTTACAGTGTGTGTCATTAGTTTATTATTACTGTGACTGTCTGTCCTGTTTTATGCAAATATTTGTAGGATATTGTCACGTCTATGCTTCTATACATTAAATATGTACTTTAATTGTTTCTTGATACATGAACATAGGTAAGCTACTAATAATATGTATACAGTATACGTAATAATATTATGGATACCTATATACAAAACTTTAGCCTAACAAATAAGTAGGGGATTATTATTTTAGAGTGACTGCACTTTGTGTATCGACATTTTATGATAATAGCCAGCCAGCAATATGCAATACTGTATTCTGCACTAAACTTAAATTACATAGCTATTAAGTAGGTGCCTACCTTCATAATTTCACTCTGACTGTGTTCATACATATTATACATACCTATCAAGATCTTTTTATGCTTTAAATATTAGGAATAGATATATACATAACAAAGTGAACGATGTAACTGTACTTATTCCTACTATAGGTAATTCCGGAGATTACATAAGTTCGAAGAAACAAAGGCGTAACTATATATGGGTTAACCCGGCTTGAACCCTCCCCATACAGATTCAGAAAAAATGGGAATATTTGTCAAAAATAATACTTATCACTTTGATCAAATGATCTATGACAATTTAATCTTCCCCTCTTGGGATTATATGTAGGAAATTAAAACCAGATTAGTAAGTACAGTAAAGTATGTGATTATTAGCACAATGTTGAAAGTTACGTGATCTTATCATATCAGTGATAAATAGATCAGAAAATATTTAATTAAAGAATTTAATTTAAATAATTACTTTATAGTAATAATATTTTCTTACAAAAATATCCGCTGCCTTCACTTCCTTTCCTGTTATGCAAATTGTATGCAGAATATCATATGAAATCAACACCATTATAGCTGTGGTGAAAGAAAAGTATGTTGCAGATATATGAATAAAACTATTTGTATGTAGCATGTATCACAATACCTAACAGTATTGTGTTCAATATGTCAAATGAAAATCATTATGAATTTTAAAAAAGCTTGTGGTTGTCAACAAAGGTATGTATCTATCGAGTGTGAATATGTAAGCCCCGCTTTTAATTAGTACGCGAATATACTACAATTTTTCATACAATCATGCAGTTACACACTTCAGTAACAATTACAAAATGTAAATGACTATAATATTTCTTTTTAAATTACACTCGGCGAGCCTACAGTCATCCTACCCACGACGACAGAAGCAACAGCAATACAAACAGCAGAGCTCTTACTCAATCCCGAATCAAAAATGCCCATGGAGCCATTTCTTTGCTTGCAAGTTTTTCCTTCAGGACATTGGCACACGGTTTGTCTCATATAAGCTTCATGTTCCAGACACACAGCATTATGGTGAGAAGCTTCACATTCTTTATGAGAGGTGCAGGTATCATTGATTTGTCTTCGGGCATAGCAGGTGTTTTCATAAAGAATGATTGTATTATCTCCCGGGTTTGCATGATTGAAGCATTCGCATTTGCCGTTACCGCAGCGGGAAAGGTCGCCTAAAGCACTCTGGGTACATTGCAAGTTGGATTTGCAAGGGAATTTATTTGCTTTGTTTGGATCGGGAACTTCGACACATTCGTTGATACCGGCGTCATAAATGTGTTTTAGTAAACAGTGACAGGCATTTGACCCCATCGAAGAAGTTTCCAAAGGACGGCACTCCGTTCCATTCACTGAAGCTCGGCATTCTTTATGGTGATCGCAATAGTCCCCGATATTACTCCTCTTGTAGCATTTGTCTTCAACCCAATGAGCGTTTGGGTTACATCTGCATTTTTCATTTTCGCAAAGGGAATACGCACCCCATTTTCCGTTTTGACATTGTCGGTGGTCCTCGCACTTGAATCTCATCAATGTAACTTTTCCTTCTCTGTCAACTGGAAGACAACCCTCCTTAACAGGAATGTACACGGTGCCGTCTTTGCATTGGCAGGTTGAATTTGTAGAGAGACATTCGAGACTTTTATTGGCGTTGCAAATTCTTCCACTTCCACTTCCACAAGTTTCGTTGTGACCGGATACTCCTCCAGTTGCTTTTGCGTCGGTGTTAATGTTTGTTTCAACCGTGTCCGAGGAATTCGGTGCACCGGCACCTAAAGGTACAGGTGCAGCAGCTTGTCTTGCTGTTTCTTTGGGTTCGTCTTCTTTATGTCCAGAATGACCAGAATGACCGTCATGTTCGTCCGCTTCGTGATCATCGTGACTCTGATTGGCCTTTTCATCCTCTTGCGATTGTTCCTCAGATGCAGAAAAACTGTCGTCCCATGCCTTCGCGTGTACGAATTGTAATACTGTACAGGATAACAACACTCCTAACAGAAGATACTTTGCTGTCTTCATTTTGGAAAAGTTGTTCTTTAGCTTTTTCTATTTTTTACCAACGGTTTTGCTAATTTATTATAAATATTAGAGACACGACAACAAGATCGTTAGGATTCGCTACGTGCAAATGATTATAAAGTTTGTCATAACAGTCTCAATGGGTTTTCAACGACCTAAATTATATGATCTAGCAATACTTGTACGGGCAATCGTAAACTACATTAAGCTGATAAGAAAGAAATGTTGCTGAGGAGGATAGCTTATCTCGCCGCAGTCAGATATGGCTATCTAGGCTAATGCGGGTGTACATTTATACCGAAATTCATTATTTCATCGTTTGTTCCACACTTCGTAGAATCACATGTATATTCATAGTATATAATAGCAAGAAACATTTTACGTGTGTTTCCATTAACTCACTCCAAAAATTCTCACTAACCAACCGATTCCTGAACACATACATAAAACTATTAACTTTATCTGACTCACTTTTTATCTTTGTCTGCTTTTGGATATCCTTTGACTAAACACAGAAGGTGTAATATTCAATGTTGTTTTATTTGCATTATCTTTATGAGTGCAGAGTGTAATTTATTTGTTCCTGTACTCTCAAGTGTAGAATCATGGACTAAACTCATTGAAAACATCAGAAATTGTTTCCTATCGATCCGCCGACAGTTTTCAGAATCAGAAGTGTAATAAGCAATAAAATATACACATGACTTGAAATGTGCAAATAGTGACTCAAAGCACACGAGCTTATAGGAATAGACATAATCCAACTTTTATGGGTTTAATATGGATATCAAAATGAGACACAATTTTGCATTTATCATCATGCAGTGCATGTGATGAGATTGCATTTGAGTTACAAAATGGACCTATGTTCTATGGACAAATTGTACATGAAATTATGCTTTACTAATGTGGCATGGTACATATCCCAAACTTACTACTATTACTAATTGTGTCATTTAAATTCTACGTCAATGGCAGACTTGAATGAAAATTACCTACTCCATAAAATGTGTCAGTCTCAACTCAAGTACCATGTGTCCACAGTCCATTTGTACAAAAATTGACAATTGACAGGTTTTTTTGAGTGAATGAAATACATCATTCAGTTTTCAGAAGACAATATATTAATTGGAGCGTACATTTTTAGAATTCTGAGTATTTATAGCATAGGTATATGATTGCTAATTTTAATGTACAAGTAGTAGATACAAAAAGAGTTAATAAACTTCTATTAACAATCGTAAGCGTAAAAAATGAAATTCAAACTTCCAAGTACACAAACTGAGTTGTGAAGAGTTTGGCGAATTTGCTTAGATATTGATACACATGAAGTGATAAATGAATGATGTAATCGTAGTACAAGCTCAATGGCAATGGTACTGAGAATAATGACATAATCATTTGGTACATGTAATTGAAATGATAATTGTCTAATCTAATTCAGTAGAAAAATCTTAATGATATTATACGATAGCCGAACGAATTGCATATAGTATAGGGGAGACTCACCTCGGTTGGGAAAATGCCTCGGTTGGGAAAAAGCTAATATTTTGAGAAGTACTTGGTATTTAATGCTGAAATTTTGTATGTAAGTTTATACTGTT
>JABASD010003495.1:0-19805 GCA_019776165.1 Pogonognathellus flavescens
GACTTTGTCGTTCCACAAAGTCCTTGAAACTTTCAGTACAGTCGGAGAGATGTGGTTGGAGGGTTTCGGCACTATTTTGAAGTCGCGAAATGTCCCGGGTGAATTAATAATTGTTCGAGGACGGGAGTTTGTTGTATGTCGGGTGTCTTCCAACATTCATATATGTTGCGTGTATTAGGAGCCTGTGTCCTTCATCTGCTATAAAGGGGCATTTTCTAACAAATCTGTTGTAACTTCACACAGGTGAATCTTCTAGTAAGTCGAGTAATTAATTATTAATTGTATTAATTCTTCGTCCATTTTGAACAGAAAAAATTTCTAAACTACCAAATAATTTCCGATTTGCGGCCAAAGGACGCAAAAAATCCGTGACTGTTGATCCGTGTAAAGTGAGATGAAAATATATTGCCCATTTATAATTTGTCAACAATTAGAATTGGAACCCGTAAAATGCAGTTAATGTGTAATGCAGTTCTTTATTATTTCCCATATTTACCGTATAAACAATATAATTTCAATCACAATAATTATATTTCAATTTCATGTTCATTGACGTTCATTGACTTACACTTATCTTAATATCTATATCTAAGTACATAATATAGATATGAGAACTTATCATTTCGAAATTTCAACGCTATTGTTGTAGTTAGCTGATGATTTTTAACCAGAGAGCTGTGGATTATTGACAATCAGCATTTCGAAAGGGAACACGATTTGATGTGTCGAATCCAATGGACTTTAAATGTTCAGTTGCTATTTTTTCTTCTTCTTCGGAGATAGTTTTGCTTATAGAGAATACCCCATACCAAGATTCTCCCGTTAATGGTACACATTGAATGATAACAGCCAAATTGTGTTCGTCTTTACCTTTCCCGTCGAAATAACTGATGTGTATTTGAGTTGGGATAACTATACAAAATTATCAGAACCACAAAAAGAATTAGTAAAAATGTTATTGCTATAATTCTGAAATAATTTGGGATATTTTTAAATCTGAACTATGTAGGTACTATTAAAAATAATTCTTACCTATAACTTTATCACTGCTTTCAAGATCACAAGCGAAGGTAGATGTGCAGTTGAATGTAGCTGCTTTGTCTCCATAGCCAGTAAACGACCCCTCAAAATGTTCATCAACATAATCCAATTTTAATCTGCTACACATCTTGGAAAAATCGTCTTCTTCCGTATCGTTAAAACCTTTTAGAAATAGTGCAAATTGTTTCCTAGCATCTGGATGACCATATTGAATATTCCACCCTTCTTCAAAGTGTTCATGAAGCTAAAGTAAAATTAATGAAACGAGACGCGTACAGTAAGAACACATTAAATTAATATTAAATTGTAGATCATTAGAAGCCTTGCTATTATTGATAATGCTAGGAAGAAAATATTTTATCCGAATCAATTTGAATAAAACTGCAATTGTATTTCAAAAATATTTTTATAATCAAAGTCAAATCCAATGTGAAATGGAAGCTACGATTTTGAATTATTTGTGATTGTAAATAAATTGTATTATAATTACAACTACAATAATAATTAATCTAATAATTATTATATATAATAATTAATTGTACTCTTAAAATATTAATTTATCAAAAGTGTCAATTTAGTTTAGTAACAATTAATACCAAGAACAAAACTGAATTACAAAAACTGAATTATTAAAAGACATTAACATTAATTAATTACCCATTTAAGATCGACGGGATTATCCGAAGGTATAGGATTTTCACAGAAATCCATTTTTGAATCATCTTGGGCAGTAACGTAAACTGAAATAATCTGACATAAAAGTAGGAGGAATATTTCTACACAAATTTTTCCCCTCATAGATAAAACGTAATTATTTCCTTCCATATTCTTTTTAGAAAAATATAATTTTGCTTTTTATCGAGAATTTTAGAAATTATCGTGGAGAAAATAATTATTTCAGTGCAAACAAACTGTGGAGGAAGCGGTGCATGCAAAAGAAGATGAAGATGAAATGCCATTCTAATGGGATTCGTTCTGAATTTTATATCATTTCAACGATATCTGCCAAGTTCACAGTTACCTTTGTCTTCTGTGTGATAAATATTTTGAACTAACTAACAATTTGTTAGATATAATCTATTCTTCTATATTTAAGTATGGCAATATAATTTGGCCTTCAGATTCGATGTCAGATAGTACATACCTACATGACGAAGATTGTTAAAAAATAACGTGCATACTTAAATAACAACTTTTTTCTTAGAACGTAGCTTTTGTACTTTACATTTTATTTTACTTATTTTTATCTGTACTCTGTATCTTTCTTTTAGCTTTAGAAACGACTGTTCGTTCTACGTGCACTTAAGTTTAACTGCATGTACGTTTTTCTGTTTTAAGTCATACTCACATTCAGTCATAATGTCACTTATTCCTGCAAGGGCGTAGGATTCACAAAAGGGAGAGCCTCCAGGGATTTGGGAAGGGCCTTTCACTGTTTGTTGTCAAAATACCCTTCCCAGAATCTGGGGAGGGGGTCAAGCCCAGTAATCACATAGGTAGATAGATACGCCCTTGTTTCTTCGATATTTACAACTTGAAGCTACAACTTCACTATAAATTAATACAATTACCCGGTGAATAGTTGCAATTTTATTTTTATTCTGCTTTAACATAATAACGCTAATGGTAGCCTCTGATCATCCTATCCTTATGAAAAAGTTAATAGGTACTAGGATTAGGTTAGTTTAAGTAGTTTTACTAATACTAATAATAATTATGGTGAGAAAAAATTATGTACAATTATGTTAAAATAGACCTCGTAGATTAATAGTTTTCTTAAATTCAAATTAAGTTGAGTTTGAACATCTAAATGAACAACTTATTTTTTGCATTATTAATAATATTTATGTAGAATGTACCGAGGGGAACCGGGGCGGGGGTGAGGCACTGAGTGCAAGTGCCAACCATAAATTCCGGAAAAAAGGGCTTATTGTACTAGACGAAGGTTGCAAATTATCCTCTGTTAAGCATTTTTGGTGTTGTGTTCCCCAAAGTTATATTTTGTGTATTCTCTAGCATTGCGAACTCACCTTAAAACAACCCTTATAAAAATTGGCAACTAAACGATCCATGCAATTAGATTAGGTACCTTTCTTGTTAAATTGTAAGTACCTACACTTAAGTGTAGGTACTAACAAGTTGAAGTTACATTAAAATTATTACATTACATGTTCGATTGTGATATAATCAAGTTTTTGAAGTTTAGGAATATAAATGGTGCTTATGCTCATGCTGCTTGTATTTAGTATCTCTGTATATTAGAAATTTTAAAATTACTTAGCAATCCGATGTGAATGTATTGTTGCGGACAACAAAAAATGGACAAATAAAATAAAGGTCGATGGTGAATGTAAGATTAAACATTAAAACATCACGATTATGTTTAAGATTAATTTTTATTAAACATTTAATCATGTATCTGGTTCAATTCTTTTAGTATGGCCAAGGGAGTATTATGATTGATAATCTATAAATTTATAGTCCCTACAAATCTAAAGCGAAAGAACCCAGATTTATCAAATATATTACCGACTGACTATGTTGAATGTAATTAATGTGGTAGCCCCATAATTTAAAAGTTGACTATGTTAACGAAAAATATTATAACCTTACCAAAAGATGTTTGTCAAATTATTTTATTTAACCAGAATTTAATATTCTTGTTATTAATAAATATTTCAAATGCTTATTGATTAGTAGAGGTAACGTATGGGTATAGCTTAATAGCTATAATGTTATAAATCTTGATTGTCATTCTTACTTGTTACCAACAAGAGCTTCAAACTCGGCACATCCCACAGGATGTTGAAAAGAATTGTCCCAGACTTGTAACTGAACAAATCCTCGAGTCTGCAAAAATACAAAAAAAAAATCACAAAGGGAAAAGCTTCGAAGGAAGACCATTCGCAAGTACTTTCCATTATAAATGGAAAATTCTGCAAGCAATATTTAATTTTGATTCTTATTATTAGATTTATCATTTGTGTAATATTATAGGAATGAAAATAAACTTACAGCTGCCAAATCTGTAGGGAAATAAGCGTTTGCTCCAACATGATATGTAGTTCCAGGAAAAAGGGCACCAGGAACGGTATTATTAAAAAAGTATTGAAAATGATCTTCGAAATCGTAGAACCAGCCTCTGAACCAAAGAGTATTGCTAGGGTCGGCTATACATCGAAAACAAAGTAATTTGTAAAACTTCTCATGTGTATGACATTTAAGACATGACTATCTCATATCTCCACGATATGAGTGCAAAAAGGTTGTATTATGTACTGTATAAATTAAGAAAATCGAACCTGGTTCAAATACTACAGTCATTCTGATCCATGTATCAGGACTAAAGAAGCATGGATTAGTGTCGCATCCGTCAACCATTACTCGCCATATCTTTCCAGATGAACCTAAATAAAAACATTAAAATTGTGGCTTTATTAAATAAAATATGAGATGAGACCCGATAATCTCTATTGGCATATTTGAGTACTAATTACCTATCAGAAATAAATAATATATAAAATAATACAAATCAAAAATTAAAACAGGACTTATAAACTTTCTAAAATATAAATCGACTTATAAATTCTAATACAACTGCTCTTTAAGACAATTTTTTAACAAACTCTAATTAAAACAACCGATTCTAAAAACTTCTACAAAAACTCCAGTCGATAAATCAGTAATCGCCAGTAATCAGAAAACGATCATCAAAAAATTTCAGAAAATCAAAAATTATGTTGTACTTAATTAGGAAATCTATAATTCGGTAATAATACAGCTTTAATTAAAAGAAAACAAACGTCAATCTATAGGATTAAAATGTATGTAACTTGTATTAAAATTATGATATACCCAAGGGCGTACCCAGGATTTCTATTTGGGGGGGGGGGAACAATAAATTTAGTGCAAAAGAGTATCATATTCGCGAGTATAACGCGAAAAATTAGAGCAAATTTAGGGTAAAATAATCCAAAAATACACTAAATTGGCGCTTAGCGCGAAAACTGTGGCGATTTTGTATTATTTTTTGCCTTTTTGCAGGAGTGGGGGGGACCAAGTGCCTCTTCCTCTCGGTATGTCCTTGGGTATACCCGTACTAGAAAAACAAAATATTTAAACAACCATTCTAAAATACTTACCACAATTGCCGATGTTAGGCACTTCCCCTCTTGATGCTGGAGGAGATTTTTGAGGTGCAATAACGCTAATATTCGCGAATGCAAAGGAGACTACAGCTCCAAAAACGACCAAAACTTTCATGGAAAGCATTTTCGTCTACTTAATATCAGCAGTATTCTTCCGATGTGAAATTTATAATCGAGGTATGTTTTAAAATTCAGCCTGAAAAATGCTCCTTTTATATACACCTCACGCCTGAAGTTAAGTGTCTGATTAAATTTTTTTAAATTCTGGTGTTCCCTGTGACCTCAATTAAAAGTCAGCCAAATCCATGCAGGTATTATCCAAATGTGCTTCTGACCTACACAAATTTTTTAAAGGGAACTAATTTTTATCTAGTGCCATAATGCCATAAACATATATCCATACACAAACTATAATAATAAGCGGATCTTATTATCATTTTTACTATAAAGGGTTTTTATTTATTTGCCACTTGACCTAGTAGCAGAACCTAGTGATGTCAAAAGCTTGTCAATCAAGATACATTTTAATTCCAATTTCCGAGAAATTAGTGTCATCTCATAATGCTAGCCATGCCAGAGCTACAGCTGCCGCTCTCAATTTACAATGCATTATAAATGCTTCTAAAAATGTAGGTCTGAGTCTGATATATGACAAGCGAAATCATAATTTCAGATCTACTATCAGTTCCTCTATTTACGTAGAGCTCTGTATGCAATCTCGCTCGGCACGCAACAAATAAAGCAACATTTTTAATCTCCAGCGATAAATTTTTTAAATTGTGCATATAAGAAAGTCTAGTAGTATCTGCAACTATTATTCATGGTCTGTAGTCTAATACGTGCTATACCCTAAATTATTTATCTTCAAAAAATGCAATCAGGGCAAACAGACTTCAGTTGATTGAGCAGAAACTAAAAATGGTTTAGTTGAATAACTTTGATATATGTATATTAATGTACTACTATGTATAATGTCACCAGCTATACAAAAACATGAGGTTGGGTTCTCTTTCCTATTGTGATTGGTCATTGGAGATTAATTTGGAAACTGTGGCACGGTCATAACATTAATAGGGCTTAAGGTATCACTGTCATCAATTATTGAAAACTAAATGAAAGGATGGGATTTTTTACCACACCTATTTTCATTCCTTCCAACAAGGCTACGTTGAAACTAAGAGCGTAAGATTTGGCCTTGGGAAAAAACGGTTGATTCGTAATTTAACTGGTCTTCTGCATTTTAGCACAGTGAATAAGTGATTCAAAATCTGTATGCCATCGTATACACAACTTTCCCTTTACACACACACAAAATTCCTACTTAATTGTCCTTTTGTCCTCGTTTATATATTTTCCTTGGAATAAGTTAAACAATTCATAGAGCTAGTACTTCACACACACTTAGAATTTAGAAATTTTAGTTCCATAAAAACAATCTGCATTATTTATTACTTACATTCATACATTAGCTTATTCACAAATTATAATTAATACATTATTGGGTTAAGCATGCAGCTTTAAAGAATTGTTCTTACTTATTTCTTTTATTTTATACAAATTTTTATACAAGAACCTGTCTGTAATATTTCTAATGTTATGTAAAAAACCAAAATGTCGCATGAAAAGGGACATTACTAATAACTATATATTGCAGCCTTTCAGTATTTAATAATATGATTTATGATGACTTCCGAACAATTTCGGTTTTGGTACAAGAGAGGAAAAGAGGAAAACACTTTATACACACAGAGAAATCCTTTTTGTAATCATGAAAAATATTGACAAAACTCAGGTTAACAATAACATGGACGTCGATGTCAATTGGGAACTCGCAGATCGGGTTATAATCCAATTGATTTGAAATATTCAATATTTTCGTCTTAAGATGGATTGCTTGTAAAAACTGAATGAGTAATGAGTACCTATACCTATAGTAGTACCTATTATTTACTTGTAAACGTACCAACTACCAACCCACATCTCCACCGTCGAAACAAAGCAACAGTTGCATTTGAAAGGTTATCTTTTCGTTTTCCTTCACAAAAATCGTTCAACAGAATTTCTGCACTGAAAATTCCGAACTTCTTCAGCATCGTCTCCAGCGACTAGAATAAATTAATGGAAGATGAGATAGAAATATGCAAGTATTTCAATGCCTAATCTTCTACTCGAACCTAGACGAAATTGATAATTTTTCTGAAATGAAAAATGATTTTTATTTTAATTTGGTACGATACAATTATTGCATTATCATTTCGAGATTTGTATTTAAAGGACAGATTAAAATTCTATTGAAAGTTACACAAAATGTAATAATCTCCTGAGAGAAACATTTACTGGTGCATGTATTTTCACCACCTGCACCTTGGCCTTTTAGTGTGGATTAATACCTATAGCAGAATTTTAATATTTGATTAACCTCATAAGCTTTTTTGAAACTTTGAATTTTATTAATAGCGCATCAATCAACTATTTAATCCATTCTGATGATTTAATATAACGAGCTAAATGATATAGAGATGGGTATTCTAGATAGTTTCTGTAATTTGATTCCTGGAATAATAATGGTGATGGTATTAGCCCAAGATGTTACTCAATCTTTGGCTCAAGAGGAGACTGCTGGAAACTCGACTGGTATGGGTGGTATTACTCTCAATTCAACACAATCTAAATATTTTCAAGGAGTGAAGTAAAAAATAATCATTTGAAAATTAATTTTGCACAAATGTTGATATTACATAGGTTCGGATGTAAAAAGAATTATTACGAAGAAAATCGGCAAAATTATGAAAGAGAACGGAAGTCTGCGGAGGATACTTTTAATACTATATGGATCGTGTCAATTTCCATACCTCTTGTTTGTGTGGGTTGTTGTGCTGTCGTTGGCATTGTAATGTGCCTGAGAAGGAAACAGAGAGGAGCTGGGATGATGAATAATTATGGACAAAATGGGCAAATAATTGCCCCAGCGCAACAATACAATGGTGTGTACGGAAATTATATGGGGGGCCATAAGCACAATACTCTGGACAACAGCAATTCTATGGACAACAGTATTAACAAACGAATGCTAAAACAACGATCTAGATATTTTATTCTCCAGCAACTTCCTGTACGACAATCACAGCATCAACATCGAAAACCTGCATTTCTTTATAAGTAATACATCGTGTAATTACTAACATTGTTAGTAATTTGTAATTATGCGATATGATAGAAATAAATGTATATTTTTCACTGTGATTGAGAAACTGTTTATATATATAGTAGATCATTTTAACATCGAAGATTCATGTTCAAAATCCCAATAAGTCGAGTAGTTCATAATTATAATTAATAATTAAGTTAATCAGCTAATTCTTCATTTATTCGGGGGGAGGGGGGGCTCAAACCCGGTGAGTCCATACGTTGATACGTTCTTGGGTCATATATAATGTGGCGACATTTACATTATGCAGGACATGACCATATATTAGCAAGGGCGTACCCAAGATTTGACTTTGGGAGAGGGGGCACAGCTTAATAAAGTCAATTTTAGGAGTGGGGGAACAAAACCGTAAAAAATAGGAAAAAGGGGTTATTGTAACCGAGTTCTCCAAGTGTCCCTCTACTCGGTACGTCCTTGCTTACAAGACCTAAGTGTTCAAAAGATAGATTTCTATTCTTACTACAAAAATAAATTTTAATTATTCAACTCACGTATTGTTTAACATTAATTTGAATTAATTTGAATTTAGATTAAGCCATGATGAGAATCAAGTAACATTTTAATCTGATAATTACAGCAACTCAATGATGAATGAGTGGACCATGGATGGACCATAAAATAAATGTTAATTTTTGCATGATTGCATGATCTATCCTATCTGTTTACAGAAGGCAGACCTCGTTGACACGCAAGCACGGGCGAGCGGGAATATACAACTTAACATGTTTGCATAGGATCTGTTATTATTATCTATTTCGTTTGTTTTTATGCAGTTCAGATTTCAGAATAATTTATTTATTATCATTTTCGTATTTGTAGTACATAATAGTTTGTTTCTGTAAGTTTCAAAAATGTCAATTATTCACTATTATATCAATTACATACCTATTTTTATAATATAAATGTTTTACGGTTTATAAATGAATTGTAACTTTTTTTAGGTAGTTCGAAATTTCCGAAGTTGAAAGTAGACCACAACTGACAACCAAACAACCAAAAGGAATCCTACCTTCTACCTTTTATAATTATTGGATTTTAGCGAGAAAATACAATTTACGAAGAAACGGACAACGGAAGAGATAGGGAATAGATTGTTCCTTGTTCCTCCGGGTTGTATGTTCATTTTCTGTTTTCAATTTTTGTCAACTTGTATTTGGGAATCGAAAAACGGAAATATCGCCATACACCATCATGTCTAAAGAATCTTCGGTAAGTTTGTTTCATCATCATTTTTCTTTCACTTACGCCTAAACAAATTTTATATTTCACTTGTGCAATATTATTAATTATTGATTATTATTATTGTTTGTATCAATCAATTAGAAGCAGGATTCCATTGCTAGACAATTTGACTTGCCCGAAAGACAGTCCAAAATAGCAACCCTTTTGAAGGAAAATGATGTCTACTGTATTTGCCGAAGCTCAGATTCCACACGATTTATGATGTAAGTTCAATTACAAATATTAATAAAAATTACCGAATTTTTATAATATATTATAGCCTGGGCATTAAAATTAACAATTTTATTGTTTTTTGAAAAGTCATTAAATTTTGTTTTTATATAGAGCTTGCGATAATTGTGAAGAATGGTATCACGGTGATTGCATCAAAATAACTGATGCCGAAGCTAAAAGAATCAAGCACTATTTTTGCACTTTTTGTCGAGAACATAATCCAGCTCTAAGAATCGAGTACAAAAAACCTAAAGCACCACCAGGCAGTGTACCAAACAAAGTAGAGCGTCCAACATTGGCAAGTGCCAATTTTAATGTAGAAAGTTCCCCACCTCCGTCCTCTCATAATGGAAATACTAATTCAAAAGAGCGTAAACCTGGGCGGCCTAAAAAGACTCACACAGAACACTCGTCGAAATCTACTGAGAAATCAAAAGAAAAATCAAGTAAATATTATATTTATACATGGAAATTAATTAGTGATCGGTTATTCTGATATAAGTTGGTTGATATGAATCGGAAGTTAATAATTATGTTTCAACGAAGGAAAAAGCAATAGAAGATGTGGAATTTGTGCTGGCTGTACCCTGGAAGAAGATTGTGGTAAATGTGACAATTGTAAAAGTAATGCTCGCAGAAGAAAGTATGACGCTAATGCTAAAAGTAGCAAAAAGTGTCGTCAAAAACAATGTCTCAATACGGTAAAAAATATAATTAGTAATTTTTATTCGTATCTCAAAAGTTTAATTGTCATTTATTCATAGATGTCTAACTGTAAACCGCGTGAATTTTGATTTAGGCAAAACGTCCTAGAACCTATTCGTATGACAGCGACGATTATGTACCAGATGAAGAAGTCGTTCCGCCAACAGCAGCAGCAAGGGCATTGAAATATAATAGCGATACGGATTCGGCTGACGAAGGTGAATATTTAGCTCCAAAATCCAGGAGAAAAGAAAAGGAAAAGTCCAGCAAACGATCAAGCAAAGTATGAACACATATTAAGTAATTTTAATATTTCAATTTTTATAAACTGGGACTTTATAAGCAAGTTTATATTTATTTTGTTAAGACTGAGAAAGTAAGTAGCAAAAGTGAATCAACCGTAAAAACTAAGAAGGTAAAGAAGCTTCATAAGATTCGGACGGGAGAAATGTGGGAAGAGTGGAGCTCCGCCGGTGAAATTTCTGAAGAGGATCCTGGAGGACAGCAATGCATCGGTCCGGATTGTACTAATGAAACACGTCCTAATTCAAAATATTGCAGTGATGATTGTGGTCTTAAGATGGCTAGTGCCAGAATCTATAATGTAAGTTTAGTATCTAAGTTATCTAGAAAAAATAAATATTAAAGTACAACCTGTAAATGCAAAACATTCGTTTAATTTAATTTTTATCTTCACTTATAGGTTTTGCCTGGAAGAATTCAAGAATGGAGTTTGACTCCATGTACAGCAGAAGAACACAATAAGAAAACGCTTGAAGACAACCGTAGTAAGCAGCAAGAAACACGGAAAAAGATTAAGAACTTGGAAGATAGTCGCACGGTAAAGAGTATTTCTAATTAGATCAGAATTCGCTTGATAAAAATACATATCTTCAAACGTTAATATAATTGTGATTTATTATTAGAATTTGGATAACCACATCGAACTAGTCTCTAAACTTAAAGTGGACCCTAAAAATGGGGACGATGAACCAGACGACGACGGTTCTATTTATTGTATCACTTGTGGTCATGAAATTCCGATAAAAACATGTCTGAAACACATGGAGAAGTGCTACAATAAGGTAAATACTAATATTTTAAACAATTATAAGATTACAATTTTAATGTATTGATTATCTGAAAATTATCATTGCAAATTGCAATTATAAAAATGTTCGCTTAATTACATTTTTGCTTTCTCTAGTATGAAAGTCAAACATCGTTCGCTTCGGGTTACTTGACAAGACTGGAGGGTGTGCCAATCTTTTGTGACAGCTTTAATGTGGTCGCGGGAACTTATTGTAAAAGACTCAAAGTGCTTTGTCCGGAGCATACAAAGGAGCCAAAAGTCAGAGAAGCTGCCGTTTGTGGATGTCCCCTTGTCAAAAACATGACAACAACTGGTCAATTTTGTCAAATAGCTAAGAAAAAGTGCAACAGACACTTCTGCTGGGAAAAATTACGGCGAGCGGAGATCGATATTCAACGTGTTAGCTTTGTAAGTTTTCACTTGTTCAAAAACATAAAATATGCACCGAGTCACTTTTGACAGTAGAAGTTTTGAATCCCATAATGTTTTTTGTGAAGTGAATATGTGAAACTGGTAATATCTGTATTATGAAACTTTCAGTGGATGAAATTGGACGAACTTTTGGAGCAAGAACGAACCATACGACAAGCAATGACAAATCGTGCAGGTGTAATGGCACTGATGCTTCATTCAACTTTCGACCATGATTTACGGGCTCGAATTCAAAGACAAATGGAAGATGAACAAAGACAACGTGAAAGAAGACTGTCAAGGGAAAAAGAGAGTAAGAGTTTGGAAATTAGTATTATCTTTCCACAAAAGGCAATTTAAAGTGTTATAACGATAATTATTATTTGACATTCTTTTCTTGAATTTTGTAGGGTCTATAGCTCAAAAACGTAATGCAATAAGGTCTGGTCCAGTTAAACCAATAATTGAAATGGATATGGACGAAATAATATTTAAAGAACCACTTCCTTCAAAAAGAGATAAAACAAATCGACGACCCCCCGTGGTAGTCAAGACGGAGCAAGACGAATATGCGTCCCAGCAACAAATGACAGCGTCTAAACTGTATAAGCAGATGACAGATCCTGACTCTTGATGTCTGTTTATCAATTTCATATCGTCCCTCACCCATTTATGGGAGAAGTGTAGAAAGTGTAGATAAATTTTAGGTCTGCAGTGCAGTATCATGCTTCTAATGAATTTAAACTACATTATATAATGAAATGAATGCATCTTTTACATTTTAGTTTAGTGAAATTAATTAATAATGTATCAGGGAAATGTTATGATGTCTTATTATGTCTCAAGTCTAAGGTTTACTTTTTAAACTCTTAATTTTTCCAGTGTCAAGATTACTTTTTGAACTACAAAAATTGTTTAAAATTATTTTATTCGTGATTGCAATATAATTTCTAAATTGTAATTTTTGGCTTAAAATATATTTTCTACTTGATTTCACATTATAATGGATCGTAATTGCAATATTTGTACCCAACTGGTATACTTGAATAATCTGTAAATCTCTTTTATAGGGTAGATGAGGTTATGCTACAGGTAGATAGTTGGGTGGAGGGTATCGACCAAAGGCAAACGCATAAAGTTCTCGTTCAATATCCGATAAAAGTCCTGATGCTCCGATGCGGAATAATTCCGGGTTGAGCCATTCATCTCCAAGTTCTTCTTTGATAAGTATGAGCCAATTGATAGCATCAGAAGAGACTCTTATTCCTCCAGCAGGTTTCAAACCAACTTTATAGCCCGTTTTGGCATAATAGTCTCGTATAGCTCGACACATAACTAAACCAAAAGGAATTGTTGCATTTACGGCTTCTTTACCTATTTGAAAAATCAGAATACATTTTTAGTCCGTTAAGTTTTCTAAAAACAGAGAAGGAAAACGTTTTAAGCATAGTGATAGAAAAAACATCATTTTTGATCTGCGTTTGTATGTTTTATGGTAATACAACAATATAAATTCACCTGTAGATGTTTTTATAAAATCGGAACCCGCCATCATTGCCACCATCGAGGCTTGATAAACTTCCGTGAAGCTGGATAACTCCCCAACAGCTAAAATAGTTTTCATGTGCGCTTTTCCACATGCTTCTCGCATTTGTTTCAACTCATCGTAGAGACCTTGCCAGTCATGAATGATTGCTAATCTCCGGCTAATCACTACATCAATTTCAGTTGCACCGAAAGCCACAGCATCTTTTATTTCTTCCAGACGAACTCTCAGAGATGTTTGACCAGTAGGAAAACCCGTTGCAACTAAAACAACAAAAACTTTTTAACTATACACCCTACCTGCGGAAATGATAAAAAATGTTTTTCATCATTACAAACAAGAAAAAATGATTTCGTATTTTTGCTATTTATTTTTGAAATATTTATTCAGGCAAGAAGGACACGGGATTTTACCAGAGGCAACGGGCAAAGAAGAATCAGCATTTGCAAGTGTCCCTGCTGCATCTTGTACTCTAGCCGGATAGACGCAGACTGCTCCACACTTTATATCCAATTGAAGATCTAGTTTATCGACGATGTCCTTGTGAAGAGGATTAAGGGCTTTATGGCACAAACGAATGACATTCGCTTCAGTATCATCCCCGGCAAGAGTTGTCAGATCTATACAAGTGATGGCCTTTAGGAGCCACGCTGCTCTATGATCCCCAACAACAAGACCGCTCCGACTGGCAATTAAATTTTTTCCTCGCTCATGGACCACTGCTTCGTTTATTGCATTTATTTGCGCCCATTCTTCATCTACAACATTCGTCAAAAATCAAATTCAAATTACTACTCAAACTTGGCAAAAAAGATTTCATAGCTATAGGTGTAAAATTTTCTGCTAGTAGTTATATTGATATAGTCTTGCAACTGTAACCTAGACCATCAACGTGTATATAAGAAGAGACTACTCTCTTCATGTTGCGGTACAGATTTAAATTTAACGCACATGTAAATGAAATGTAGCTATTATAATAATTATTATTGATTACTGAATTTGACTCCCGGATTTAGAGATTCTCCTCCCACCATTTCTTCCTTCTCTGTATTACGAAAAGTAAAGGAGTAGAATAAACTGAAATAATTTTTCCAGCTTGTAAAAATGTTTTATTTGATTGTGCAATGCGAACGTAGACGCAGTGTCCCTCTGATAAAGAATTAGTGGAAGATATTATTAAGACATCCTTCAATTTTGTACCGATAATATTATACTCGTTTACTTTAACATTTCAAGCACTAGTACACACTACACATCTGCTGTAGGTATGGTATAAGATAGCCGGTTCAATCTATGTACATATCTGTATATCTACAGATTGTTATGCTTTAATTTTAATTGCTCTTACAGACTGAAGCATGTATCATTGTAGGAAAGTATATTGATTCTGCTGCTAGTAAAGGATTATGCTATATATGTATAAAATATAAGGCATGATAGGCAATCCGACAATCCTCTTTGGCGTTTGTGTAGCTTTTAACTATTATTGTATCTCAACGTTAACGTATATATACGGCCGTGTCTCAACCCTTAACCATGAACAGCCCATAGTCCATATTTACTCGATTCCCTATAAAATATAGTACAAAGTACAATGATGCTTATAAATAAGTTATAAGTATATAAAGGGATAATAAAAATATGTTACTATATGAATTATATTGAATACCTAATCTTTTGTGGTCTATTGCGTATCTCTGTGTGACGATTCCAGCCACATACATGCACATAAATACATGTGAGTATGTGAGCACTACTTTATTTCAGATTCAGAGATGGATCGATATAATATGCATCCAATCCATCCATCCATGCTCAGATGTTCATCTCATTGGACTTGGATTAGAATCACATAAAAAGTTGCTATAAATACCAACAGTAATAATAATATGCTGCATTGTATGTAAGGTATTTTATAACTATAACTATATCTCACTAACTCGTATAGCTAGAATATTAGCAAAGAGCAAAGATATATTGTGTGTGTTATACAGATATATATAGCAATCAGAAAAACTACGGGGAAAACACATCTGTTTCTTCTCTTATATAATCCCTCGTGTGTCTTATTCACAGTTCATCTTGCTGCAGTAACTGTGGTCTTCCTGCCTATTCCACATTTACTTCTTTAATTGGTAAGCAAACACTTTACATGTAATTACTTTTATTCGTTCTTCTTAGAAATCAGCACAGTCAATAATATAAAGGCTTCTTTTCTTTAGTGGGATTATTTTGCCTATACACATACAGACATACATACACGTAGCCAAAGAAATTAAACTGTGAGTTCTTTTGTGTGTGTACATTTGCTATGCCCTTCCACTTGCTGCAGCCGCAGATCTATAATAGAAATCGACCTTGACCTTTTGAATTTTAGACTTTAAACTAACTTACTACCTATTGCTTCAAGTAGGTATTTAAAAAACATTGTTAGATTATTTATTAGGAACGTTTATGGAGAATCTGTATTCAGAAGTGTAGGTATCTAATATATATAGAAAGACAATTCACGCGATTCCTCGTTAAACTGTCTCCTACTTCCAGATAAAACTTTTACCACATTCAAATTAAGAGTTACTTCATTTGTATGTAACGAATCTTGTAGAGCTTGAAACACTCTTTCAGAATATGTTATGTACTTTAAAAGGAAATTGAATATTATTACCTTGTCTCAATCATTTTTATTTACTCTTATTTAGAAAATCGAAATGATTTTTTAGTAAAAGTTTCTCATTTATTCAAGGGCATATTTAGAGGAGGGCTCGGGAGTCCTCTCCAGATTTCTAGGACCCCCACCATTGGCCACTACCAAATCCTAGATACGTCCTGGAAGATATTATGCAATACTTTAATGAAACTATAATATATTGCAGAGTGCTTCGGATTTTGAAAAATCTTGGCGATACCTACTGGAAAAAGACTCAGCATGAAGATACTGTAGAAAAGTCTTTCAAAAATTCGCATCCGGAATACTTTCTCAGACTAGTATGCCTTTTTAAATAGTACCAGTATTTTCCCGGATAATTGACAAGGTGGACTTCAAGAGAAATGTCATGAAAATATCACAGCCTTACAGAAAACATTCGGTTATGATTTTTGAAGTTTGAACACATGCCGTAATTAACAAGACTACTTAATTAATTAAACGCATCTCTCTAAAAAACGGCTTGCTTCCCTTGTGGAAAGAAAGAAATTATCATGACCAATTCCAATACTATGAAGATTGGACAGTGGAATCTTCCGGACGATTGGACCAGATCTGAGCTGTTGTCGACACTTCGCAATATGTCCACACATGGAGTGCCCATCGCTCCATTTGAAACTAGCAAGGTATTTCCACCCATTCCTGTCACACCGACAACAGGACCCGTCTCCCATCTGAATACAAATCTGACTCCGTTGGAAATCAAAAAGATTTTGCGAGAAACTGACCTTCCACTTCGCACATTCAATATGACAATGTCAACAATCAAAGTGAACACTTTTGAAAGCAAAGATGGTGGTTTAGCCTTTGTGGGGTTGTGTGTATTTTGTTACGTGTTTGTGTTTCATATGATCGGTTGGTGTGCGGACAGGAGAAAACTCCCGACATCCAGTACAGGTGTTATTGGTCCAATGCAAGAAAACCATTCTTCCGCGTCATCATCTTATTCACATTATCATCCACAGTCAGGTATCGACGAATGTTACAACAACAGTATTAATCCTCTCTATGACAATGACAGGGCACCAGCCTATTCCGTTCTTCCATTTCGAACAATGCACATAGATCGTCCGCCGAGATATAACGATCTGGTTGTAGTTATTGACATACCCGAAGTGGAAACTCCCCCACCGAGTTATACGCAGGTACTTGCAAGTTGAAATGAAACTCACAAGATTTAAAATCTTACATTGTGATTGTATCAAGCTGCGATTGAAGATGACTAAATAAGTAAGAAAGCCACTAGTCTCTTAAAGATTCAGACACCTCATGTTTTGCATGACCTCCTAGATTCAATATCAATAGACCATAATATACAATTATTATAGCCTAACTTGTTAAATCAACAGAGGAAGGTTGTCAATTTGAAGGTCAACTCCAGTAATTACCTACCAATAATCCGAATATTGTACAGGGTTATTTTTAAACGACAAATAAGTAATAAATGACAACATAAATTGTAGATAATGATAAGTATAGTTAATGTGTATGAGAATAAGGTACTCACAGATAATAATAATAACTTATTGATAGGAGACAACCTGTTTTCAATCCTATTTACAAAATAACATGTCCACACTAATGAAATATCAACCATGGGTCTATATTCCTTTTATGCCCAAAAATTAAAAAAGAACGCACACGAGACGAACTGTTTCTATAGACTCTGTATATAAGGGTACCTATTGCAAGTGTAAGATAAGTGTACTGATTTTGTATAGTGAAAAATGTAATGTATATAATGATAAAATATTATAATTGTTAAACTATTATTGTTCAAGAAAAACCACTCTAGTCAAAAGAAACAAAGCGGAAAAGAAATGTATTAAATAATTTCCTTAGTCAATTATACAAAATATGTCTAGTCCTGGGATTATGGACAATCTGATAATTTCAAGATAAAGCTAAGGGAAATATATCATGAATATGTACAGTTTTTGTGCATATGTACCAAACTTAACTGTTTCTCAATTAATCATCGAAATTAACTTAACTACTGAGATTTCCCATTTACTCACTAATAATAATATAAGCATGAGTCACATAATATTTGCGTATTGTTGTGCGATAAAATCAGTCTAATAAACTGCAGTGAAAATTTGAGACATTTGGAGAGTTTGTTGTTATTAAATATTTTCGATTTGTCTATTATTCGTCATTTTCTACAATAATTTAATATATATTTGCTAAAATAATTTAAGTTTTCTATGTCAGCACCTTCATTATCTATATTTTTCCCACGATTCCCAATACTCTTTGGTTTGCATTTCCGCAAGGCGAGAAACAGTTCTTTCGAATGCAAATAATTCTTCTTCCCCAGTGAAAATACTTGACTTAGCACCGTCTGATGATAGCTTGATTCCTAAATCATCCATTAGCTTTCTATGTTCATCAGGAACACTGTCGTTGTTGCTAGCGCTGTCCTCTCTAAAAAGTTCGGTGTGCGGAAACATGGAAGATATTACCACACGTACCTAAAGTTTAAAATAAAATAATTGGTAAGATTCTATAAAGCATAATGTATCACAGTGTAACATGGTCTTTTGTTCATTGTACTTTAGACTAAAGAAGAACTAACCTTGTTATCATAAAATGTATCGATGAGGTTTATAAACCTCCTGGCTTGAGATTTATAACTCATATTCAACTGTGGTACATTCCGAATGAAGACTGTGTGGAAGTATTGTGACATCGTTAGGTAATCGGAAGCACCGAGAGGCTGGAAAAAGTCACAAATAATTTTTTATACTAAAACCTGTATTTAATGTCAAAATCCCTTAAAAGCATAACAAAATTGCATTATTTTCTTACCCGGTCACATAACTCTTCGAATGTGCAATCCACAACTTGCCCGCAAGTTTTTTCAAAAGTTACATTTCGGCCTTTAATGGTAAGAGTCTTGGGACGAATTGTGTCATTTTCTTTCGAACATAAAAACTTAAAGATGTTGTTCATCTCTAGGTCCGCATCACCCTTCGAATTACTAACAAATCAGACAAATATTATACTACTTACTTATTTACAACAATGTTATCAACAGTACTAAACAAATATACTTATTCCAACAAGTCTAAGGAAGAATTGTTGGCAAAAGGATTGTAAACAGCAAAACAGAAATTGGATTGCCATTAAAAATCCATTAGCATAGTTTAGTGTTAATGAAGTTGATAGTAAACTTGGCTTACATAAAATAAACTTTTTCTCCACGCAATCCTCGTTGTCGGTAGTCAATACCAGAATCTAAACTAATAACGTTGCAGTGATTTTTTAGAACTTGAATGAAAGGAACGAAGTTAGAACGCTGCAACCCGTTTTTGTACAAATCATCCGGTGGCCTATTGCTGGTCGCGACAACCACTATTCCGTTGTTAAATAATTCGGTGAAAAGTCGTTTGAGAACCATTGCGTCGCCTATGTCGGTAACCTGTACAAAATCATTTTTAGTTTACAAACCATATCTACAGAGGGTGAATACTCCTATTTTGTTCACTATA
>JABASD010003496.1:0-19791 GCA_019776165.1 Pogonognathellus flavescens
TTACTACCCCAAGGGGGCGACTTATTTGGCGCCGCGAGGTACATAAGGTCCCCTTAAGCACATATTTATCTATGTACCTTTAGTACAATAATCAAAAAACATATTTCTTGTAAAAAATGCTTCCGGATTGAAAATACTTGTTAGAGAATCAAGAAACGAGGAAAATGCAAGCAATAAAAATTCTTGCTCCAATTCACTCTGGTTCCAACAATGAATTAAACGTATAAGCAGTAAGTATAAAAAACTTAAAAGAGTCCGACAAAAAATGGTAAATGTTGAAAGATAATGTGGTTTTAATGAGGATAATCATTCTCTCGTGTCAATAATTGACATATGCTTTGAGATTATTAGTTGACAGCCACTGTATGGTGGCAATGGGTGCTTGACACTAAAGATCACATCACTCAAGTCATCTCATCTCATTCACACGCATTCATAGGATTACATGCTCCAGCTCCATTGTTGTAGCAGATATCACACCGAACCAAAACAAGACTGAAAAAGGGTGAAAATCATTCAATGTTACATAAGTACAAAAAGTACAAACCCACACATTAATACGAGTATATATACATTCGAGAGAACATTCGAAAGTAAAAGCAGGCAACCAATAAACAATAAATGTGTACAGCACGAGTTGAACAGTTATCATTTTTCCTAACAGATCAGATCGTCAAAGTGAGTAATGCAGTATGAAAATTCCAAACACCGAACCTGCATAAGATGAGGAAAGGGGTGAGATCCTAAAGGAACACCCTAACAGTTCATTATATAATTACATTGCACACGTACCATTATTAACAAGGGTAAGGTAAAGGGTGCACCATTCTAAACCGGACAAAGAATTCATTTTTATTTCACAGTTGACATCACGGCATACGTTCATCCGATGCATGTACAATTATATAAGTTATACACTCAAGTATAGTTACAGATAAATATGGGGATTGCTCACTTGATTCCATTGAATACAATTCATGTATGCACACAGTCGAAAGACATGGAGATAAATACCCAAGTCAATAATAGGGTGAACTGCAGACATTTTTTCAGTGCCAGGTAAAACAATAGGAAAGTCACTCGCTATTTAATGACCCTTCAACTTATCCTTCCGTAATTTGATACTTTCACTCTGGCTGATTCACATGTAATAATGAGTCCACACTAGCATTAGCTTTAGACGATAGGGATTAGTGTTTCATATGGTCATATAATTCCAAATGTATTCTTTCTTAAATACAGTTGCTGCATACAAGTAGAATTGACTTCGACTGTAACAAATGAAATCTACATGTAGATTTGCCTTGTGAACTAAATGTACTCACGCATCTTCAGTTACTCTTCTGTTGGGGTGGTACGCTCTTTCGACAGAAAAGTGGAGCTACTGCATGCCCCATTGACTTTCCTTTTATACAACCAACCAAATAAAACCACATTAATTGATGAATAATATAGTCTCAGCCTTAAGTTTCATATACGCTGTAAAATTAACTTTATATATCTATATAATGCTACAAACATCACTTATTGTTAGTACAGACAGTTTTTATCCTACAAATAGTCGACAGTGGCTCTTTTTACAGTGCTGTGTCGATAGTTTAACGAGGAACTTTAATGTTTGCTATGTTGGTATACTGAGTTTATAATACAGTGTCGTGTGTCTCATTCGTGAACATTTCAGAGTAAAGGAAATGGATCGAAGCTTATTCTCCACATTTTTTCGCTTTCTCTTCCGTTTTTAGGCCATTAACTAGTGATACATATATTATAAAGTCGAATTCACGTTTACAACCCGGAGTGTACCACTAAGGGATGTCCTTAAAAGTCTATATTCAGACAAGTCAAGGGTTTTCCAAAATTTTGAAGGTAAGTTTAAGTTTAAAGTGGGTAACTTTAATGGAAGTATAGTATATGTTGCCTACACTGCTGGCTGACACATCAAGTACCTACATAAAATCAATGTAAATTAAATATAACTGCTGAACTACTAATTCTTGCTTAGGTATTAGGTATTAAAAATAAAAATTTAATCGATACATTTAAATTGACCTTAACATTATTATTAAGGTGTTTTTAGATGACTACAAAGTTTATGGGAACATATCTGTGACTGTGACTATCTATGAATTCGAGAATTTTAAGACGTATGTAAAGTGTTTTATAGCAGAAATTTCTTACTTCACACAAAACCGATCTAGTATAGAATGCAAACTTTCCGGAAAATTATTCCCACATTTCATGTTGTATTCAACAAGTACCATGGTAGAATTAATCCATAAATGATCTTGTATAGTACATGTCTCACTCTGATATCTTATCTGTCTGTAGTATGACGCAATATTAGGGACCTTTTATTACATGTATTTCCTGCAAATGTGAAAGATAAGTGTCTTTATGCAGTTAAGGACAACAAAGTTTTCATATAACTTTAGTGGCTGAACGGGAAACAACAACTCCACTTGAATGCAGGATACATCCAAAAAGCTCACTTGTACTGCAACAAGAATGAAGGGACTACCGGACTACCCTATATACCCGCACAGTACTACACCGCAATTGCAGGTTTAGAGAATTGCCCGAATATATATGAACAAGGGTGAGATGTTTGGTGAACAACATGTAGCAGTGTAGCATAAACTCCGGTCCGAGGCACAAGTACTTAAGTACTCGTTCGTTCCCACATTTAACAAAGGTGTCCCTTGCTCATTGTGGTGGTGCACACGACTCACACGAGTTGAGATTCATCCCATCGATAATAAAAAGGTTTAGAAAATTGATGGGATTGTTATATTGAGTAACAGTAAACCAGTTAATGTCCATCAAATCGTACTCTAACAATTAGATCTCAAGGCTCACATGCTTATCCTGCTGATCCCCTTCCTTCCCAACATCTTTGTAATTTTTCTCATTTTCTACTTGTTAAAAGGACACATGTTTATTTGACTGCTACATTCAGCCAGCAGATTATTGTCTTGTGGGATAGGAGTGAAACGGAACTCACATTCCACATTTACCCTCATTACTACTACGATTTATTGCTCATTAATATGATACTTGTATAAGTTGTATTATATGTATGATGTGTATATGATCGTGTGTGTCTTTTAGACAATGAATGTAATGTACGTTTGAGGAAAACAGAAATTCTCATTTTGACATTACAGTTTCATTTTTGTTACAAAAGTTAGAGAATTACATACAATATTATATCTTAATGCACCACTATACTGGTGCACAAACTATGAATTCCACGAATTTTTCCTTCTTGCTAGACACGATTTTTACGAATAATCAAAATTACAATACAATATTGCAAGTACCAGCATTTCTTCATTTACTCTGTCTGTAGTGTAGTACACGGATTTAAGATGGCAAGTTATGTAACAGATTTGACACAGCACCAGACAAAAGACATAAATAGACATCAAACTTTAATTGAGAGATTGGGACAATCTTTTAGAGTAATACACACGAGTTCCATTTTAACTTCCATGTACTTATCCATGCGCATGAAATTACAATTAGGTAAATAAAAGTATCTGTAACAACTATACACAAGTTTAGTAAGCTGCAAAGCTCCCTTTACGACCATTTCATATACACATGCCATTATGTATAGAATGAGACATCAACATTAATTTTTCTTACACTGTAAATACTACCCACATACGTATTACGTAAATCACACTGTCATTGCTGTCGATCAATTCAGTTTAGAATGGGACACAGGTTGTTTACAAACAAATTGAGACGAATGTATGGTTGCATGGAAAATTATTCAATAAAATAAAAATCTCTCAGGAAAACAATAATAACCTGGGTACACCACAAATAACCTATGTAGAGTCCACTAAAAGGTACATAGGTATAATAGTAGGTAATAGGTACAAATAAAGCAATTAACGCATACATATGATACATATTATATATACATCATTTCATTAAACTTCCAGAAACTACCTACTATTATTAATTACACAAGTAACTGTATTTGGCAGCAGTTCCTATTCTACATACAATACAGATAAACTAATAACTATAAACTATTTACCCAATTTTCTCATATATGTATACCTGCAAAGTTAACGATTCTGAAATCTACTAAGGTACTTCTACTACTAATTGTACTAATACAATTAGTATTAGTACAATTAATAATATACCTTACAGTTATTGAAATTGTGTATACATAAATGAATGTGTATCATATACTTCGCACATTCTCACATGTAGTTAAAGAGTTGAATAAAATGCAAAGAAACGCAGTACGGTAGCCAGAGCCAAATGGTGACGGAGAAGGTATTTCTACCGCAGAGCTCCTTTGGTGTTTACGAAGCATGACGTTGTAAAGGCGGAGCTGAGCAAAGTCCAATCTTTATTTACCAACTTTGTAAAAGTACTTTACTCTCCTGTCCAAAGGGTTGAACGTGTGCTAGATTTCTCATTTGCTACATCCTTTATATACCTTTATCGTTATCTTATAAAAATAAATGTGCGTGTGTGTCTCCTTGTACTTGTATAAATATTTCCTATATACCACCACGGCAACAACTTCGACAACGTGCTATTGCACTTCATGCAGTCTGTTCTGTCCACATTAAGAAAAACAAGTTATTTATTAAATATTCCCAGTTACGATAATATTATTGTATTCATTAATCGCTAGTCAATAACGATTGCATTGTATTTTCTGTGTAGAAAAATTATCTAATGCAAGTTATCTAAATGATATGCACAGTCAACAGTACAAAGGTCGAAGTCTGGTATTTCGCACTTTCTCCTTCCTCTTCATTGATACATTGAATTGATACATCATCTTCCATTCATTTACTTTGCTACGCATACATATAAGTATACAAATACTATCAGTTGTATGTAACAAGGTTTGTCGCAGATTGACAAGTTAAGTAGTTACGAAGTTACCATCGATCGATAAACACAAATACGAAGTGTTTCCGACAGAAACAATAATTTTAGTCCGTTTTTCAATTTTAAAAACCGAGATTACTGTACATACACTTTTATATTTGAAAATGTATCGCTGTTTGTTACCAAGATTGTCATTTAGAGCTAATAATAGTTGCAGTTCATTTGTGCCTTCACAACGTGGCATATTAAGGTAAACATTGTGTAAATTAAATTACCATTTACTTAGGATTAGGATTTTTACCATTTCCGTCTAATTTATTTATTAAAAAAGGAATTCTTGAATTTCAGGTACGATGGTACCATTTTTATGTCACCGAAAGTATTTGCTTCATCAGCAGCCCCTAAGACTGAATCCCGTGCTGACCGAATGAATAAGAAAAAGGTTCCCGACTCGAACTCTTATGCGGTTAACATGTTTAGAGGTAAATTAAACCTACTGTAAACGTAAGATTGTTTGAAAATGTATGCTGTAACAGCAATTTTTGAAATGCAAAGAGTTAAAGTAAAACATTGACCATTTACAAACATGAAGTATAACTATAGGTTTTTGTTTCCCTGTTCATTATAATATGTTTTTGTTTTATTGGTTTTCTAGGAGCGGTAGTTCCTGAACAAGCGTTTCCGTTTCCTGACGTTTTGACAAGTGAGCAAAGGGAAACGATGGAAATGTTGGTGTCGCCGACCATGAAGTTTTTCCAAGAACAGAACGAGTAAGCTTTTTCCCATTTTGTAATAAAAAATACAAACTTTGTGAATGTCAATGCGATGATAAGTTACGCGATCTTTTTCTTCAGTGCAGCTAAAAACGACACAGATGAAAAGGTGGACGACAAAACCATGCAAGGGTTAAAAGAGATGGGTGCATTTGGACTTCAGGTTAGAATTACTTTATATCTGTCAGTATTATTGTAACACATAATTCAGTAATTATATCTCTTAATCTTCATATACAGGTGCCAACGGAATTAAGTGGACTTGGACTATCGAACACTCAGTAAGGGTGACACATATTTAAGATTTCCGAATTGCTGTTAACCTGTATAAGAAAAAACTTACTTGGAATAATTCTAATAATGATGTTGTTATGCATAAAGGTATGCAAGATTAGTGGAGATCGTGGGTATGTTTGACTTGGGGGTAGGAATTACTCTAGGAGCACATCAATCGATAGGATTTAAAGTAAGTACACATGTAAATAATATAATATTCATGGATCATGATGAAAAAACTGAAAGATCATTTTGGCAAGTTGTTAAACTCCTACACAATACTTTATCCTACAGGGTATTCTGTTATTTGGAACTCCAGAGCAAAAGAAAAAATATTTGCCAGATGTTGCCACTGGGAAAAATATAGCTGCATTTTGCTTGACTGAGCCTTCAAGTGGCAGTGACGCCGGTTCTATTAGGACGAAAGCAGTTTTATCCCCGGACAAAAAACATTACATCTTGAACGGAAATAAAATTTGGATAAGCAATGGAGGATTTGCGGAGATTATGACAGTATTCGCTCAAACGGAAGTTGAAGATCCCAAAACTAAAATAAAATAAAGAAAAACAAAGTATCTGCTTTTATTGTAGAGCGTGCTTTTGGTGGTGTTACTAATTCTCCTCCTGAAAAGAAAATGGGCATTAAAGCTTCAAACACTGCCGAAGTTTATTATGATAATGTTAAAGTTCCACTTGAAAACGTTCTAGGTGAAGTTGGAGATGGATTTAAGGTATACTTTGAAGTGCATTTTATACATAGGTGTATTTATATTAACGAATTATTCACAAAGCTTAGTTAAATCTTCTATACTATTTAGATTGCCATGAATATTTTAAATAATGGTCGATTCGGAATGGGAGCTGCATTATCTGGAACAATGCATGCAGCGATTACAAAATCTGTAGAGTTTGCAACAAACCGAGTGCAATTTGGAAGAAAAATTGATACATTCGGAGCAATACAAGAAAAGATTGCTAAAATGGCCATGAGCCATTACGTATGCGAAAGTATGGCTTATATGGTTGCTGGCTGTATGGACCGAGGTTTTAAGGATTTCCAGATTGAGGCTGCCATCAGCAAGGTAATAGCCGTACTAACAGATTTTAGCACTAATAAAGTATAAAGTTAGTTAAGCAAAGTTCATCACAATAAGCAATTTGTTTGTAGATTTTTGCATCAGAAGCTGCTTGGTACTGTGTGGATGAAGCTATTCAAATTATGGGTGGAATGGGCTTCATGAAGGAAACGGGTTTAGAGAGAGTTTTGCGAGATTTGAGAATTTTCAGAATTTTTGAGGGAACAAACGATATTTTGCGACTTTTCGTTGCTTTAACTGGTAGGTTTATTTAACACTTAATTAACTGAATTTATACACAATATTATTTATCATTTGATCTAAAATTGTTTACTTACATATTTGCATTGTATAGGTATACAATATGCTGGATCTCATCTTCGTGAGCTGCAAAATGCCATGAAGAATCCTGTCTCCAACTTGGGTACGATTTTTGGGGAGGCTTCCAAACGATTACTTAAGACAGCTGGAATGGCGTCTTCCAATAAAGCTCTGAACCCTTATGTTCACTCTAGTTTGTCTCATCAAGCTGGTCTTGCCGCTCAAGTGAGTTGTAAATGCAGTTAAAATATCCACAATAATTTTATTGTATGTATATAGTAATCAAGTAGGTTGTGTAATATGTTTAGATTCATGAAAAATTCTCTAAAATTACACGAATTATTCTAAAACTTGCAGGCTGTTGAGGGTATTGGAGCTGCAGTGGAATCCTTATTAATTAAGCACGGGAAAAGTATAATCGAAGAGCAGTTTCTTTTAGGCCGGTTAGCAGATGCAGTAATAGACGGGTATTCAATGGCCGCTGTGTTGTCCAGAGCTTCTAATTCTATTGAGAAAAAGTTACCTTCAGCTAGTCATGAAGCACTCATGGCAAAAGTATGGTGCAATGAGGTAAGTCCAGACAATGATCATTCCTACTAATGATTTATTATTCAACTCTGCTTTGTAAATTCATTTAGTAAGTCTAACACATATTCTATTTTTGATTTAGGCCTATGAAAGAGTGCAAATTAATTTAGAACGAATTAAATCGCCAGTAAATAATCAAAACTACAAAGACATGGCTGAGATATCAAAAACAATTTGTGCTGAAGGAGGGGTAGCGCACCAAAACCCACTAT
This sequence comes from Pogonognathellus flavescens, assembly GCA_019776165.1. Taxonomy (NCBI): domain Eukaryota; kingdom Metazoa; phylum Arthropoda; class Collembola; order Entomobryomorpha; family Tomoceridae; genus Pogonognathellus; species Pogonognathellus flavescens. The sequence continues at coordinate 8,116 of JABASD010003496.1, forward strand.
TAATTTAAGTTGTTTAACAACATCAACCGCTCATCAAATGTGTACTTAACAAATATTTAACAATCGCATAGCAGTCAATCCGAACTTGCCTTACTTTAAGTATTTATGTAATAGTTACTTACAGATACAAAGACACGTTCAAGTAAAATGTAACCGCGACAAAAAAACGCCGTCCCTTGGGTACTTATACAGAAGTGAATAGAATAGAAATGAATTGGTTAAGCAATAGGTGAACAATTTTGAATTGAATGTTTTTATAAACAGCACTGAAGGGTGCCATTGTACGATTGCTTTGAAAAAGTGTTGAAATTATTTTTAACTGAATTGTCGCATGAACTCGGGATAAATCCGTATATATATGAAAAATAAAAACACCTATTTTACTCCAACCAAGAGCTGAAATACCTTTATTTGTAGATTTAAAAGGGCTTATTATTCTTCCTTTGGGGCAATAGTTTCATTTACATTACAATTAATTACATCTGTTTTGAAATCAGAAATTTTCTTCCCGTTTCATGATAATCGTTTTTGTTTTTTTGCAAAAGTGTAAGTGGGGTCTTTCTTACTTGTCACTTTACTACATCGTGCGTGTAGAAGGTTAAATCATCATACCGCGTTAGTTCCTATTTAAACTCTGACAATTTCTGAACAAAAATATTACCCGAATTCCCGAATGTCCCGAAACAAATCGTCGAATCCCCCATGATTAGTTTGATTTTGATTCTTTACAGTTTTATGTAGCTTACATAGACAATTTGTTAAAACCGGGCCAATTCTTTACGCTACTTAAAAGAATAATCCACAATTCGACAGACTAATGCCTATATATATTTTTCATGAGACAATTTTGAAAAGTTTACACTGTTTTTAATAGTGAGACTTTAAAATGTACGATAAATTATTTAGAATAGCTTACGATTCGAAGTGCGGTCGTCAGTTGATAGCTACGAGAAATATCAAAGCTGGAGAGCTTGTCATTAGCGAACCCCCAATAGTGCATGGTGCTGGATATTCAACAAGTAGGATTTTTAATTCCACCAATAATTTACATGAAAACGAAGGTCCAAACAAGGAAGAAACAAAAAAATTGCCTTTAAACCTGGGGAGGATTAACATATGTGTCATTTGCTATAAAAATCTAAAATATCAAGAACGTCTCAGCCAATGTGATAAATGTGGCCTGCATTTGTGTTCCGACACTTGTTGTTTCCATCCAACTCATATTCTGGAGTGTAAAATTTTTCAACAATTCTCTCCGACTAATTTTGTAAACTTTAAATCTTTATTTAATTTTATCACAGTTATCAGGTGTCTCTTTAACAGAAGCAGAGACCAAATCAAATGGAAACAAATCATATCTTTACAATCAAAATGGAAAGCATTGGAGAAAGTTGGAGCTTTCACCGACTTAGAAGACGCTTTTCGGGCATTACAATGGGACATGTTTGAAGAAGGTCCTTCTACTTCTACAGGAACTGTGTGTGACGGGAATACTTTCTTGGAAGGCAATGAAGATGACATCATAGGGGTTGCCAAACACTGTTTGGGTGTGATGAGAATAAATGCTTTCAGCCATTTCAGTGAAAACTGGAGTCGTGAAGGCCTTTATTTCCTTTCCTCATTTATGTCTCACAGCTGTGTAATGAATACAGACAGACAAATGACTCAAGATGGCACAATGATTGTAAGAGCTGCCATTGACATAGAAGAATGTCAGCCTATAACCACTTGTTATTCAAGCTATTTAAACAACAATATAGAAAGAAAATTAGAATTGGAAACAAATTGGCTATTTTCTTGTAGTTGCAAAAGATGCCAATGTTCTTCTGAATTAGAAACTTTTATGTCAAACGTTTGTTGTCCTTATTGTGGCAAAGATACGGTTCAACCTCAGCCTGTCGATAATTTAGTACATTACAGTGAAAGTACAAAAATGGATAGTAGTCCCACTGAAAATGAAACAATATGGAAGTGCATCAATTCTGCATGCAATGCCGTTTTACCCAATGCTACAGTTATGGAGATTTTGCGAACGATTGAACGTTCAAAACCTGCATCATCGTTTGAGGATATTGATGGATTCGAGAAATGGTTGCAAGAATTCGACACAAGAAAAATTCTTCACAAAAATCATTCTATTTTCATACACGTCAAATTTCTTCTCTGTCAACTATATGGTCGGGATAAAGATGTAGACGCAATTTCTTACAAGCAACTTTGTCGAAAGGCGGAGCTTTGTTACGAACTCTTAAGTATTTTAAATTGTTTGTTTTCCGGAATCTACCAATTTCGTGGTAAGTGATGTTTTCTTGATAATTGGTACAGTAAAATAAGTATGTACTATTGTAACCTCGGATAAATCTCAAGCAACATAGAGGCACAAGTTATTTACACGTTTGAAATCTGCATAGTTGCTTTAAAATTATAATTAATTTATATTTTAATTAAAAATAGATCAATAATATTTTTTCATTTTTCACAGGAGTCATTATGTTTGAATTGTGGAACTGCATTAGTCAAATTATTCTTCTAAGTCAAAACTCGCAAAACGATTCATCACTTCTCAAGTTCATCCAGGAAAAAGACTGGTCAGAAAAATATATCCAAGATCTCAAGACTGACGCTCTAAGTATATTGAAATATGCCTGTCCAAATTCTTCGGAAGAATCGATGGCTTTTGTCATGCAAGAAAGCAACTAATCTATCATCATCTATGTATCTTTATGTTTAGTTTACTTAGAAATGTTAAACCATATCATGCATACAATTTAACAGTTAAGATACCCCAGATAATGTACTAAAATTCGCAAACAATCTAAAACCGACGTAGATAAAAAGTAAAACATATCTAATATAATTACCTACAAGAAAAGAACATTATAAAATCATTCATCAACTGAACTATTTAAAACAAGATAAAAACCATTTTGTGAAGATTGCTTTCTGTAATAACATTAAATGCAGCTTTATTTGTCAACAATCATATCATAACATTAACATATTTTTTCGACAAAACATACATACATGTTATGTATACCAATACAATGTAAGCAATAACCTAAATATTTTTATCAGAGTTCTACTCTGGTGAATTACATCTTTGACAATATAAACTACACAATTCAGTAATCATTTCTTCACAAACTTCACATAAACATTGTATTTCTTTTTTACTATTTCTTTAGCATTTAATATTATACAGTAGTCTTTCATACTCCAGCAGAAGCGTCGTCATCGTCATTGAGTAATTTTCCCATTTGACAATCAAATAAATACTACCAATTAAATAATCGTACACTACAACAGGCATTTGTAACATGATTTAAGCATGATCAATGTTCAAGACTATTTCATTAGGTTATACTGCAGTAAGTAGCAATCATAGCTTTACAAAAGACTAGAAAAAATATCCCCACAGAACAATTTTTTACAACTTAACAGGCCAGGTAATAATGTCTAACTAAAATAATATTTCAATAATTTAAGTTTAATCCATAAGTTTTTAAGCCGAACCATTTGGGACCAAATTGTGTACTAGTATGACGTTAGCTTCGTCGCTGACAGTTTTCTAGCTTTTTGACATGCTTTTCATCGTCATCCAATTCAAAAAGATCTTTCAGACTAAAACTTCTCGATTCATGGCAGTTTTTGTATTTATGTAGTCTTCGACAATGGTTCTCATCAATGTAGTAGGCACATGAACACAATTTATAATTAAGAGGAGGCCCAAATTACATAAAACTAAAATAATCTTTTTACAGAATTATAAAACGTAATTATTGCTTTAAAGTTACATCGAAATTTAGCAGTTCTTTACAAACTAAGTCTGTGTGACACAAACAAAATCAGTAATTTACGGAAGCCCACGCACAGTAACTTTCTCCCCACACAAAAGCAACTTATTTCTACCATTAAAAATTAATGACAACGAATTACAAAGTAGATGATATGAATGAATCCCAAATAGATTTCAATTAAAAAGCGTTCCACAATCTTTCACCTTCACCATCCAAATAAATAATTAGCTACATATAATTATTAGTTTTATACATAGTACTGCTATTTATAAGGATAGAAATTGTAGTATAGGTAATAATAAACTATGTTGAGATATCGGTAGTATTATTGCATGTAATTTTTATCAGAGTATACTAACACGCAGTCCCCATCATATGGGGGTTCGCAGTAATTAATAACTTTTTGTTGTAGTTACAGTTACATTTACATTACGTACTTATAAAGCTAACATGAAAGTCCAAAGTCCATATTTCTTGCATTCCGTAATCAAACATAATATTATTATAACCTTATTATACCTTATAGTTCTGTTGTTGCTATTTTAATGTGCTTCAAGACATGCTTACTTATGATTTTTGTTTCCAAAGGATGACTTTCATTTGACACACAAAGTTTGCATCGCCTTAGAATTTGTCAAACGTGCTCCTTTCTTTTTATCTCAATTAATTGTTCCCTAACCCCTACCTTATCTTAATCAGACAGTATACTTAACATTATGGAGCATAGTATTATTCTTTTAAAAATTTATTGCTATGCAATGGCATGGCCTGGGTTTTAATGTATTGATATCTATACTGCACTTCTGCTTTATACTTTCTGCATCTCCTAATTTGCACACTGTACTGTTGTACCACTTGAGACATTTACAATTTAAGGTGTTTCCTGCTTCTACATAATAGTAATGTACTGTTCACAATAAATATTACCTAAATAAAATCATAGAATATGTATGTATAATATTAAAACATTTCATCCTTTAAGGTAAATACTAAATAATTTTCTGATGTGTACATTCATTTTCAGGTGGTAGAGTAGACTAACTTATCGTGCATTTTTCAAGTAGGTATATTTTATACCTGGGTACAAATGTGTAGTTTAGTTTCGTATGGTTAATCTTTAATTTTGGTAACAATTGGGTTTCTTATAAGTTGTAAGCCACAACTACAACTGATCGTTTGATTGTGAGTATTTTAAGATTTGTGCTTCTGTGTAAACTTTAAAACAATGACAATTGTATGTAAACCGAATTAAATTAATAATAATTATGCCTAGTTTACAACTAAATATCAATCAAACTCTCATAATATTCTCTGTGTACTCACAAGGTAAGCATGTCCCTAGTGTATCACTAATTCTTGTAAGTATAACTGACTGAGCAAATATCTTTAGTTAAGAAGTACCTATAGCTAACCTAAAAATAGGCTTGTTAACCAAATCTAATCTAGGTGTCATAATTTATATGATACTAATACCCTCATTTGCACAAACTCCAATAATATTTTCCAGAGATATCAATCATGGGTTGGATGGATGAGCGGTAAGAAGATTTAGGAGACACTCCTACTGGATACGCAACAGTGACTGGGACAAAGAGCAATTATCATAGCAATGTATTACAGTTACAATACAAATTCACAATTTGAGAATATAAGCTTCGATTACTTATATCGGGTCAGATTTAAGCCTCTCTATTATCAGCACAGTGTATTTCACTTTGATGACATGAAAATGTCAGTGCCCGTATAAGTCGTGACAAACAATTAATTAAAATAGGTATATTATGTTCACAATTAAAATATCTGACATTGTATGTTCTACTTATAGCTGTTAAAAGTGCTCGCACTAGTTATTACTGGTATGATTAAAGTTGAAAAATAATCTATTATTTCCTTCTCCGCTTGTTGAACATATTAATTATTCTTCATGGTCGATCCTTACCCATATATTTCTTAAATCAGGATTAGTCTCTCGCTTACAATTAGAAACAACACAGAAATAAGCTACCTGGATCGGAGCATGCCTATAATATATTTCCAAGCTAAACAGAAATAGTTCACCTTACACTCTATAATTTAAGATCACAAATGCATAGAACACAGTGTTCAATTCAGTAGCATGAACAGAGTTCAGTTAAAACCAACTGACAAGCTAGTGGACACTATAACCGCATAAATATTTGGCATTACAGTACACACAATTTAAAACAGAAACGGACTAAACTGTGCTGACACTTGCATTTCCCAAACGTCCCCTTTACTTTATTTATCTATATAATATCCTTCATAATAACAACCGTTTAGATTCCATACCAATTAATAGTGTTTGTTAGTTTCACTGAGCATAATAAATGTGGTTAGTATAGCATAGTTTTAGAAAGTTAGACAATATTAGTTTCTACAAAGGCCCAGCCCAGTAGCAAACTAAACTATTTCTATTCTAAATATCCCCAACTGGTGACAGGGATTAAAGGGAAAACGAATTAAACAATACGTACAATAATTTTTGCATGTATCTGAAGATATCAGTTCTAGTAACAAATGGTATTTGCTGATTGTAAGTGTAAGTAATATCGAGCTTTGATTTGAAGAGCAGAGTGGGACATGCAGTGACACAGACTAGAGTTTATCCCAATTCTGATTTAATCGCATCGAACCTGTGTCGTAAATTCATATTTTCAATATATTACAGTATAGAAAGAGAAAGAGGTTTAATTTAACTAGTCTTTGATTATTTGAAATGTATGCGCACCTTTTTTTCAGGGTACTCAGACAAGTTGTTGACACCTACAACGAAACGAAAAAGCATAAATAATATGAGTTCCAATAGTGCACGAGCATGATTTGTTTGTAAGTATTACATATAAATGTTAGTCGAAGAAATACATTACTGTACTCATTGTAAGACACGACACGAAGTGCTTTTTCATTGCTAGAAACTTTCATTGCTAGTACTTAGTTCCTATCAGCCAACGTTTTGGCTATAAAAATGTTAATTTTATGAAAAACACAAATAATCTAGGTATAAATTACCCAGTTTACATATCTGAAGGACTCTCCATCAAATTTCTCCTCTCAAATGCTACCTAACTACAGACCTAGTCAATAAATATTTGATTTGGCAAAAACTGTCCTTTAGTTTCATACTCAGTTGGGTTTTCTTAAGTTATACTGTTGTTTAATTGCTACACTCTATATCTATTGAACTGTCTTGTTTTGTTTGTAGTCGGCTCAAATTCTTTGCACTTCGTTTTATCTTATACTGTCAGTTAATTTTAAAGATTCGTAAGTTATCAATATGTTCACTTCCAATTACAACCCAGTAAAGTTGAAAACTGAGTTTACAAATACATAGCATCATATTTCATAACATACCACTGATAAATAACCACTGTTACATGTCACAGTCACAGTGATTACATTGCTTCATACCATTTTTGGATTCAACCGAGGCGAGAAGAGCGAGGTCGTCGTGCAAACTGTCCTTTACCTTTGTAAACGGAAACTTAGTAATGAAATAATTGGCTGCTGCACAATACGCTTTATTGAGAGCAGGGACGAACCAGGCCATGTGCAAAAGTGTCCAGACACGGTAATTTTCCCCGTAAAATGGATCTGAGATGGCAGGACACAGCATCTGACTAAGATTTACCTCCAGTGGCTGAAAATTGACAAGTAGAGGCAATGTGGAGAAAGGTGCACATGAAGCAACGAAAATGAAAACAAAAACTTCAAACAAAAACTTACCATTGCGATGGGAAGCAGAATGACGAAATGATACAAAATCATAATTGCGTATGCCATATACGTCCATGTGAAATCGCTTAACTTTTCTATGTTGTATGTTCCTAATAAAACATTTTTCACATAGATTATGCAAATGCAGCACGCTAATAGGTACTTAACAATGTACGAGTACATATAAGGGTACCTAAAAATATACCCGAACTAAATTTACATATACTTTATGGTAGTTATATTCAATTTCCATGTAAAGTATGTTATATATTCTGAAAGAGCGCTTCAAGCTCTACAAAGAAGTAAAAGTTTTAATACATAGAAATGAGAATTGAAAAAAATATGCGACGGTAACTTAAAACCCACAAAAACTGTTTTTTCTAAGTTAAAAAAACGTCATAAAACATTAATTTCATTTTGATTAGATTCATTAGATTGTTGTAGATCCAATTTTTCAGTAACTAATCATATTGTAAAGCATTTTGAAATACGTAGGTTTCGAAAATGTTCATTACAAGCAAGATCCACGGCGAACTTGAGTCATAGCTGGCACTCAAAAATGAAAAGTTGTGAAAAATCAATTTTTTGTGGGCTTTAGGTAATCATCGCATATTTTCTTCAATTCTAATTTGTATGTGACGAAACTTACACTCACTTGTAGAGCTTAAAACGCTCTTTCAGAATATGTAATGCACTTTACATGGAAGTTACATATAACCACCAACACCATAAAGTACATTTGAATTGAGTCTCAGTTAATTTTTATGTACCCTGCAAACAACAAAAAGCAACAGTGGTGTAGTGTAACAAACCTCCGACTCGAAGTAAATAATATGGTGTAACCAACATCATGAAATGTTGTATAAAGTAGATCTCTGTTTCGAAGGGTAGCTGTAAGGTAAAGGAACGGAAAACATGACATTATTAGCTTGGTAAATGCATGCACTAAAATTTTGCAGCACCAAATACACAGAGAAAATTAATCGTTTAGGAACCAATTGTATGTGACAATCATGTTATTGTATGTTTAACGAAATGATGGAAATGAACTTACAAAGAGTGTGTTGGTAACAGGAAACAGAAGAGCGAGAATACCTCCATTGATGAAATTTAGATGAATTCGAAATAGAGCAGTGACAAATCGAGACGGACTGGCTGCAAGCAGATATATCTGAAAGACGATTGGATTTATTTAGAAACATAGATAATAGATGAAACAAAGGGCATACCCTGTTTGGGGGGAGACGACCTAATAAAGTCGCATTTGGGGGAGACACTAATTAGAAGAAACACTAAAAAAAGGCTTATTTGCGGCCTTCGGCCGCAAATAACCCCTTTTTCCGACAGACATACATGATAACCTCTGGACTTTCTAGAGGGGGCCCTAAAATATGGCGGTTTTGTGAGGGGGGTTAGGCCCTTCGTGTCCCGCAGGGCCACGAAGGATGTTGTTTCTGGACCTTGGGTCGACAGAGGGTATGCCCTGGATTTTCGGTCCAGGGAGGGTCTTTCCCTGTTACACCTGCCGAGGTTCTCATGTATGCGACCGACCCCACCATTTTTTTGGGGGCTATACATGACAACCTCGGATTTTCAAGAGGGGGGTCTTGCCATCAAATAGCACCACCTGCCGTGTTTATCATGTACGGGGGGCACGTGCACCATGTGCTCCCCCTCAGTAAGTCCTTGCATCAACCTAATTACATACTATTTGCTTCGTAAAGTAGAAGTACCTGTATTGCAGTAATCACATGGCAGGGATTCAGAAGAAAGATAACAGTTCTGGTCGAAAACTTGTATGCCACTTCCATTCCGAACACTAGACCAACTATCGCCAACAGAGCTTTTCTTCCTCCACGGTCCTTTCGCTGTGAGCCTCTACATTCAGGTAAGCTGCAATTTCTGTCAATACAAAGTTTAATTGTTATTGATGTGGTTTTATTGAAAGACACGAATCAAATGACAATTCCACAGGCTATATATAAACTTTTAAGAACTCAAATGAGTTACTTAACTACTTAACTATTATAATGTTAGTGAAAGAAGAAGACACAAATGTGTATGTTACTGACAGATGCAGTGAAGTATTAAAATGTTAAATCTATTAGCTTACTTAACTTAGTTAACCTAAATTGCATTTTTTTATCGCCTCACAAGCTTCAATTGCAGCTTCAACTTTTAACTTAAATTTTGATTATTATTAGATTATTAGTTATTACTATTTGTAACATTTCCTGGTGAACTGATCATTACATTACTATAATATACTATATGCAAATATACTATACTGTACACTGTACACACAATTCATCTATTCAATTTTCACCTTTAATATCACCTATATATCATTTTATTTACCATGTCAAACTTTATGTTGTGACGGTGTTTCAAAATAATTGGCATTACAGGTTCTTTCTCTTTTGCTCTTACTTATGTTGACATAATTTTATAAGTAAATATTTGCTTGAGTCATACAATGTCCAATATTCACTAACTAGGCTAAAAAGAGAATTGCATTTTGATATCTATTTGTGTTCTGTCAAAACGCTAATATTTACTTAACAATATAAATTACAAAGAGGATTTTCATTCAAGTTCTTTCGCTTGTACAATAGCAATAGCCAATTGAATATGGTACAAAGAGTTTGACATGGTGTAACTAACAAAATACTATATTATGTGTGTCAACAAACACGAACTTACATAGGCTATTTGCGTTGTCTTTAGCCTACTATTTGCAAAATTGCGATGTACATGTACCGTAAATGTCAACTAACATACAAATTATTTGCTTTTTTAAAATACGAATTTTCGCTTTCACTGGCTTTTAGAATTCATTAACTTTAAAAACGACGTTTAAAATGTTGTATGATATTTTTCTACTAACAGACGGAAATAACAAGTCGCTAAAAATATCGCTATAATATATTTGTAAAAGATTAGGACTTAGGACAATGAATTATTAGTCCCAGTAATATGAATTTTAAAGGGCAGAATATTAATTAAATCATACTTGTAGGCCCAGGTTATAATAATTACTGCTACAGTCACAGCAAAAATCCATTCCAAGTATCTTCTGGTAGGAGCTGTGAATTCGGTGCAAGCTGGACCTCCATTTCCTGCTAACTTGAAGTCGACTCCTCCAACTAAAAAGTCTTTGATGACATCCGGGCTATATCCGAGTGACGGCATACTAACAATAAGTAAAAAATTAACATTGTTAATGTTTCGAGTTGTATGCAATTGTACATAACACAAAATATTTTTTAAAACCCCTTCTCCGCCATAATACGTGAATGTGAAATAACGGATTAATTTAAGTCTTTTACATCTAACTATAGTACAGAAGTTTCAGTATATAAATGGAACATTTTAAGTCCCTTTAATACAAGCATAAAAGAATAAATATCATAACAAAAGTCAAACAAACCGTACATTTATAAAATGAGCCCACACTGCACGAAACCTTTAAAAGAAGTTTTGCCCAGATGTTATGCTAAGAGTAGTTGATTTGATTGCCAGTAATTCTGTACGAGTGCTATCTTCTATATCTCACTCAACACAATTCTCACTAGTAAATTCAGCTCGCAAATTCTTTATTGTAGTATCTGATCCATCGCATCATTTGTACAGAAAACTTGCTTAAATCCTATTACGACTTGGGCATCTCTTTTAGTTTCTGATATTCGTTTTTTCTGAAATCTGAGTTTTGGAACTGGAAAACTACATTCACCACTCCCTCCTTTCGAAAGAGTATTGAATGAATTTCAATCGATGTGTAGGTTTTTGGAAATTCAATATAGCGAGTTCAATGGCTGTTCGCCTGTAAAATTCATAATTAAAATTAAATTCTTTACCATTAGAAAATCATAAATCATATAAAATAGAATACACAGTGTGATTATAATTGTTCTAGCAGTAATTATCAATTATTACTACAATTTTAAATCGCCATCAGCCACCATACCATAATGTCAAATATGTCAGCTCCAGCCATGTGGCCTCGTTGAGCGACAATGTTGCATATCTGACCGTCAGAGAATAAAGGTACCCAACACCTCAAAATGTATCGAAAGAATTATAATTCTTTCGATACAATTTTAATGCGCATGACAAAACGATTCTTTTTTGTGGCGCGAACTGA
>JABASD010003497.1:0-19790 GCA_019776165.1 Pogonognathellus flavescens
GCCCGCATTATACTATAAAATAGACGCACTATTATGTTATGCTGCGCGGTTTGCGGAAATAAAAATGGCAAGGTATTCTTAGATTCCTAAACTATATAATGATCAGCCAAATCCCAATCACTGAAAATGTTATTTAAAATTGTAATTGGTTTGGAATTTGAAGAACTGTAAATTGCAAAAATGTTACATTTTCTACAAATATCAGATTTATGCAGCTTATATGATTTGTAAAAGCTTCATTGTGGAAGACCTTGTCATAAATTGCACTGAAATTGCACACAAGTGGCTTCAACGTTACAAATTCATATTTCGGGGTTAAGTGAGACGATTGTTTTAGAATATTTTTAGTTAGTGCACACTCACAATGAACCAAAATGCGACAAAAACAGTCAAAATATTTACAAATCTTGTCAAAAAACCCAAAATATTGATGCACTTTACAAAAACGTGGAAATATTGATAATATTTACTAAACCGCTCAAATAGTTTTAAATATTTCTTATTAAAAATGCTGAATGAGACAAAATATGGAGATTTGGGACCTCAGAGGTGTAATGCCAGAAATGAGTCGAAAAAATTAATGTCAGGTCTTCATTGTTCACACAATGTCACAGTTTACATTCTGATGCTGTTGTAAAGATTACCTTGTCATGGGTCCCAATACAGGTCAGAGATTCGCTGCTCATTTCGTCACATCTTTCAAACGTTACTAATGGTTTATTTGTTGTTATATTGTGTTTTTAATAACAAATTTTCAAAACAGTTAAATAGTGCACATACAAATTATTACAACGAGCTTTTATAATAATAATGTGTGTTCCCATAGACAACGACAAAAAACTCTTTATTAATAATAACATTCGAGTGGAACAATTCAAACACTTTTAGTAATAACCTTCCATTGGAATAATGCACACACTTATGCTAATAACCTTCTGATGGAGTAATAATAACAAATTCTATTTACCAAATATTTTTTTCACACTACATACAAAGTGCATTATTTTATTTTTTATCGAATAGCGTGAAACTTTTATCAGCTTTTGTTTTAAAAGTTTTTGAATACACTAGAAAGGTAAAAAATCAATTATTATTTATGAAGCTTGTCAAAACTACTAAAAATTGGGTTTTGTTATAAAATAAAATGTTTTTTCCAAAGCAAATACACAGACTGGCAGTATTACAAAATAAATTCCGCTGTATATTTACTGCAGTATTTTGAAGGTTGACCTTATATTGCATAATTAATCTGCCGAAAGTGTTCTCTGTTTATACGTTAACTGGAACAAGGTCATAATAATAGTTAATCAATATTTATAAAGTTCAGCCGGCTGCATTATATAAACTCTTACACACCAAAGTTTATTTTTAAACAATGCAAATGTTTTCTCCTTAAATAGTATTTTACTTATTGCTAGGAAGATAGCAAACTTTCAATTTCAGAACCTAAATTGCAAATTGCCGGCTGTCGAAACAGACAAAAGATTTCAACTTAGAATAAGAAAATTCAAAGGGTCAAAACTTCTATCATAATCCGGCAAATTAAAGTGTAAGAAAGTAAGAAATAAAAATAGTTTGTTTTTACTATTTGTATTTGTCCTAATAAACTGTGAGCTGCGTTACATTGGTTATTTCCGAACGGCTGTGAAGAATGCAATCGATTGTTCCGTGAATTATAAAAAGGCTGATGCCATGTACAACACTAACTAGAAACACAACTTTTCATGTTGCGTAACCTTTGTATGCTACAATATACATTAATTGAATTTTCTGTCACACTTTTAAAAAATAGCAAATTCAAGTTGACGAACAATATAAATTTGTTACATATAATGTTTGAACTTTTTTGATTACAACTGTTAAATGTCAAATTCTTTTACAGAATCTTAAATAAAAAGACACAAACCTGGTATTTTATTTTAGTGTTACGAAGTTCAGTAGTAGGTTTCAAGAATTAAACAGGGAGTATTAATAAAAACCAAAAATCGCTGTGAATTCACTTCGATGTCATATTAAGCTTGAAGTCGTGCACTATTGAATTAACCTTTATCTTATAATATAAATGAAAGATTTGCATTAGCTTAATACGAAATACCAGTAGATTTGCTACACTTTATTTCCATCTTCAAGGTTGATTTAATTTACATTTGTTTGATTTTGATACTTTGCATACGTTGCACATGAAGTGGAAACACCAGCTAATATTTAGCAGATATCAAATTACTGTAGACATTGATATTAAAGCAAATATTTTAGGCTATATGACTATCGTATGGTTCTGTTTATACTAAAACAAAAATTATAAATTCGTAAAACTCATTTTTCTTCACCAACTATTTGTGGTGATCTGCCGTTTCTTAGTTGAGACACTTGCACTTGTCTGACTGTGATTTCGGATACATGCAATAACTTATTGTTAATTGCATCAGAATATATCTTGTGCGACTCAAATTTATATAAAAAGCGTAAATATATTAAATAACACATTCATTTAATCTCTACCACCGACTGTAACTAAAGTAACTATGGTTGTCCCTAAAGCTAACCCAATGACATATAATGATTGCATTTATAAAGCACTAAGACTACATTTAATATTCGGCAAGTTAATGGGAGTAATTCCAATTCAAGGATTGTTTGAGACCAAGATGGGTTTGGAACATCTCCGTGTGAGGTAACATCTCCTTTATTATTTAATTTAATTTTTAATTTAAATATACATTTTCAATTTGAATATACATTCTGCAATGAAGGATTCCTTGAAATAAATTATTCCACAATATCGTATTTATTGTATTACACATGAAAAAATGAATAGCTTTGATTTTTTCAATCTTTTAGATATATTGGCTCTCAAAGCGCGGTAACACTTTTTGTTATCCTGATGCAAGTTGTAAACTTAGTTTTTGAAATTATTCACGTGACGAACACCAGAAAGAGTAGTGCCGTAACAATTGTGAGGTCGGCATTTGCCATAGTCGCATATTCGAACGTGTTGTTTGGGTACAATCATCTTACACAGAAAATGCCCATTGATCTAAATAATGAAACCCACCGAATGTTTAGCAATTCATTAAAATGTCGCTTCATTTTACAGATATGTGTACCTCTTGCGAAATTCAAATGGACTGATTAATTTGTTTCGAAACTGGAGATCGATAAAGTTACACTTTACGAAGTATGACACGAAACTTGGACGAGATGTGTTCGTTATACATTTTGTAGCTTTTGTCTATACATGGTTCTGTATGTTTCTTTATTATGTTAGGATTGCTAAATCTTATCAAGGTATTCGGTTGTGCAACTTTGCCATTATAAATCAAATATAAAATATAATTTGTCTGGTTTATTTAAAGGTTTTCATTTAATTAAGTTTGTTTGATGTTTCCTCTCAAAGAAGACCAAAGCAAACCATTTCTTCGATTCTATTACGAAAACGCTTGCTCCAAATGGGAAAAACAAATATCATACCACCCTGTGCTGTCCGTGATTTTATTTTGCTTCGATTTATTTCTTTGGGGCTTTACGGGCTACGTTGAAGTTCTAATCATCATTATCACAAGAGCTTTTCATTTGAAATTTAATGCCTTTGTGTACACTGCGGAACATCGTCTAGTAGCTGCAAATACAAACAGCAATACAGGTACCCATTGTAAAATTTTATATTAAACACCCAACATTAGTATATTTTTTATGATTACTTTTTATAGCTACGGTGTATTGGATACATGTAACAAAAGATAACGACACATTGTGTGAACTGCTGGAACGGTTTGCAGAGTTTTTGTCCCCAATTATATTCGCTTCATACGGTGCAAATATATACATCATTTCTGTTCAGGTAAAATCCTACGGGTCGAAGAATTATTACAAATAAAACTTACAGTCTGCAATGAAGTAACAACTAACAACAACTGTTGCAGCTCATAATAATTAATATTGCGTAGTTTAAATTATATCAATGATTTTCTAAAAATGTAGTTGGTTCCAATTCTAAGTGGTGCATATATAAAATATTGGCACTATTTCTTCTGGTCACTGATTTTCGGCATTGGAAAAGTTTGGTTTGTTACGTCCAGCGCAGTCAAAGTAAACGAATCTGCGTTATTGATTAGAAGAATATTCAGGGACTGTCCGAACGAATATTATTCCGCCAATGTGAGTAAAATAATTTTTTTACATTTAGAATAATTTCTGTCTCATATTGAATACAGCAAATAATTTTATTGGATGTAAGGTACAACGAGCAGTTCGGTTAATTGAAAGTCAGCCGAACATCGGATTTCATGGTTTGGGTTGCTTCTACATCACTAAACCTTTTTTCCTTACGATTTTAAGCACGTTATTTACACTTCAAATCATACTGCTCTCACAACCATAACCAGGGGTATCCCCATACGATACAAACAACTACATATTCTCAAAGTGTTCTATAACTTTGATCTACGTACTATGCTATCTTGCTACCCTCTGAGTGTACTAAAACTTTGAACACTCAACTGCGCTATACTCTTGTTGTATTAAGATGTATTTATTTTCAAAAAATAATCTCTTTTCACTGTGATGTTTTAAGAGCCCTAATTTTTTTTTGCAAAAACTAATTCCACCATTGTATATTGTTGGATTGTTCATTTCTTAGTTGACAAGCACTGAAAATTTAATGCAAATTGGTGAAGGTCAAATTTTGAACTTTTTTCGGGTTTCTGAATTAAATGGCTCTTTTTTGGTAGAATTAGTTCAATGTTTGTGGAAATCGCAAAAAGTAAGCTACATTAGTGTCCGATATATCAATCAATGCAGAGTTGCATGATTTTTCGAATGGTGTGAAAATACAACGTTCCCAAATTTCACTCACATCGGTAAACGTCGAATTATTGTGTTGTTTAATGCAATTTCCCGTTTTTCGGGAGAATCTATTTTCGGGAGAAACCGCAAAATGCAAGCTACAATAGTGATTGATATATTAAAACAATGTAGAATCGCACGATCTGTCGAAAGATGTAAGATACATTGGCCCACCATAGCGGAAACATACGACAACGAAACAACTATACCCCAAAGAAGCTACGCACCACCGTGTAGAGGTAATTAATACAGCTCATTCGTAAGATAAAAATATTCTTTACAAAGCTGTCCAATGACTACCTACTTTCCTCTTTTTGCTTTCCATGGGTAACAGTAATAGTAATCAGTGCCGTTACGACTAATTCCCGGCCCTGAAAATTTCATACATCCCGCCCCCAAAAATTTGCGTGTTCATAATAAACATCGAATCTCTACTACAATCGTTCAAAATGAGATTTTCCAGAAAACCAAAATGTTCCATTGGATTAAATAAATGCCATCTCCTTAATAATTTAAATCAATCCCGTCCACCTTTACGTTTTGGCCCTGAAAGAAAATTTCACCTGCTTTCCCCGTTGTTACGGCCCTGATAGTAATAACATAAATGGGGTCACAAATAGATTACAAAGATAAAAGACTACAACTCAAGATTTCTTTCCCGCCAATGAAGCTTTTCCGAACTCATCTCAAAGTTTTAAATGCGGCGATTAATTTGATTGAAGTGAAGTCTATTTTTCAACCGCTTTTCAACCGTAATTTCAACAGAGAGTTTTCTAAAGTGTGGGTTAATATTATGAATAAAGCTGATATTTTACTACATAGTGATGCATTTATAATTAATATTTCAATTAAGATACATATACAGTAAATATTGCTTGAGCTTCAGAATGAAGAATCAAAATCATTTCTTTATTCTATATCGGCGAAAGTTACATTACAATTGGTTCACTGTGTAATACAATGACTCAAGTGAAATAAACTATTTCAGAATTTTGGGGGAAGGGAAGCTCAGTGCAATATTTTAAATTTTTAATGGAAATATATTTGATGGTTTAGCTGTGACAGTTTATTATCATACATGTGAATTATTATTTTTCAGCAACAGAAAAATGGTGTCATGAAATATAAGGTACAGGCATATCTATAATTATTGAATATTTTTATTATTGTTATAGAATATGAGAATTACGACTTTTGACATATTCCCTTGATGCAGGTCGACCCAGTGCAGCAATCTGGTGGTATTGAACAGCTGCCGGATCCAACTTTCGGACATACACCAGTCCCGCCCTTGGGTCGGCTTCTGACTCCTACTATGTGAATCGCAACAAAGACGACAAACCAAATCAAAATAGACAACCTAAATATTTATTAAAAAACACATTAAAATTTTGCATAAAACTACTAATCGAAACATATTTTTTTGTTTATATTTGTCCTCTTTGTACCAAAATGGCTGCGCCTAGTTTCTATACTACTGATTGCAACAAAATCGTTCACTTGGTTTATATGCTTGTCTAATTTTTCGATCAAACAAGCCCGCAACAAGGTTTCACCATGTTTTGCAAAAAAAAATACAACGAAAAATATATTTACATGTGTGAGAGAGAGCATATCTAGAATTTAAAAATAGGGTCCCGTAGATGACCGAGCACTCATCTCTAAATAAACTCTTGGTTAAAAAAGGATTACAAACGTATTTTTTAGGAAAATAGAAATATATTATTAAGATCAAAAAATGCTTATAACCTCATTGTGCAAATTGATTGTTAATTTTTCTATGTGATTTTTGGACAGATCCACACTGTTTCTTGTGCACAATAAGAGGTGAAGTTTATTATTGTGTGAATAAAATTATTCCTTCATTTTTAAACCCGACCAATTTACTTGCAGGAAGAACACAATGACTATGGATGCATTGTAAAATTAAAAGGGTCTATTGTTTAATTTAAAAAAATAGTGGCTTGTTCATATATACTATACTTCATAAAATCTTTGTATTTTATTGACTCATAAAAAACCATTCGAATTTAAAATAACCTTCGAATGAAATAATACACACACTTTTAGTTCCAGACACCAATTTACTATATATTTTAATCACACTACATACAAAGGATATTGTTCTATTGTTTAACATACAGCATGAAACTCCTAGCAGCTCTTTGTTTCAAAAATTCTCGAATAGACTGGAAAGGAAAAAAAATAAATTAAGATTTATAAAGCTTGTCAAAACTACATAACTATGTGTTTCGTTATGAAAATTAATGTTTTTTCCAACACGAATACACAGAATGGCAACTTAAAATAACGCCTGCCGTATATTTACTGAAAGGTTTTAGCTTTTGACCGTGTATTATTATTATTGAAAGTGGGAACTTATGCGAATTTGTGTCTTCAACGGTCACAGAAGAAAAGACAGGAAAATTATTTTCAAAGTTCAGTCCTCTGTGTTATATAAACTATTAAAGGCTGAACTTTTGTTTAAACAATGCAATTTTTTCTGTTTAAATAGCATTCTGTATTTTACGTATTTCCGAGAAAGAAAAGAAAAACTTTCAATTTCAGAACTTCAATAGCAAATTGCGGGCTGTCAAAACCGATACAATATTTTAACTTAAAATAAGAAAGTTTTGTACAATAGTCTGGTTAAACGTAACTGCTTGCTGCAGGCTGAAATTGTTTACTGAGCATCAATAAATAGCATGATCTACTTTATTAGAATGTTGTCTATATCTCTGTAAATCGTTGACTGCCATATTTCTTTAACGAGTAAGCACAATTCCATCGAATTCAAACTTCTCGTACGAAATATATTTTCTCAAGACAAAGGTCTAGTAAGAAAACAGGCACAACAGGTGACTTTAAATATTAGGCAGATAGACACAGCTGCTTTATAGAATCGCATCGTTTTATATTTGTTTCTATTTTTCACAATGGTTTCCTCAGACTCTACTCGACTTGTCCCATCGTGGACGTCGTGAGATAAAACTACAGTTTACAAATAAAATTTTTCACTATCAATTAACAACTGGGTTAAGATATGGTGGGTACCTCATAGCGTTAACTATTCATAAGTATCCATTCGCCACTTTGTTACACTCGCTTGAAAATACTAATAAAACCGCGATGCGTTTACCTATTGAATTCAATCTAAAGTTAGAAACAAATGAAACCAGGATATTTTTAGAAAAGATAATTTCGTGTTCACTCAAAACCTTAATTCCATATTTACGTATATTACAGTTACTTTTCAATCTGCCCAACGAGATATCATTTGACGATTGGAACCATCTCTTTGTTCAAAATAAATCCAAATTTATTTAAAAAATATGGACTATTCTCTTTCCAGGAAATAGTTGAGATTTTTATAATCCATAAAGTTATTCAAATACCTAATTTTGAAATTCGTGCGTGTACAGCATTATAAAATTATCACTTCAGACAGGAATTTCTTGCAATCTTACATGAAGTGTTATCATGGTAACGGAAAATGAAATGTTCACTATCACCAACTGTACCCCGCCAAGAATAACTATGGTGGCCTCCAAAGCTTCCAAAATGGTTCATAATGATTGTCTGTATGAAGCGTTAAGAAGAATCTTAATATTTGGCAAATTGCTTGGAATCATTCCCATACAAGGATTGTTCAGGTCAAAAAATGGCTTAGAACATCTTCGTGTCAGGTTACAGAATTTTAATTTTTAAAACTAAACTGCTAATATTTTCTCTATACAACTTTATATTGTCCGGGGGTCAATCGGTTAACTCATTCATGACCTTTGACCTTTTATACTACCTAATTTTTTAATGCAGCCTCAGCAACTGTTTAAATACTGATATACGAGTTTCACTTATGTTTGAAAGCGAAGACTTGAATTGGGAGACCAACAGTGTTCAAAGATTATTATAAATCCCTATTGTCGTTAATACATGTAGTCAGAGTAGTTAGTTTTAACACACAGTATCATAGTTTATAGTTCAAAAGGCAGTGTCATTGTTCG
Organism: Pogonognathellus flavescens; assembly: GCA_019776165.1. NCBI lineage: Eukaryota > Metazoa > Arthropoda > Collembola > Entomobryomorpha > Tomoceridae > Pogonognathellus > Pogonognathellus flavescens. The sequence continues at coordinate 8,850 of JABASD010003497.1, forward strand.
CTTCGTTACTTCCTTGGACCGTTACAAATGGTATATTTTATTTGTATTTTTTAGATATTTTGGTATGCAAAGTTGGGCAACTTTTCTTGTTGCTATCATGATGGTTTCAAATATAATTTTTGAAATTATAAAAATGGGGAAGCAAAAAAAAAGTAGTGCCATTGAAATTGCAAATTCTGCATATCTTCCAGTATACTATCTGTACTTGCTGTTGGGGTAAAATAGAACGAAAGACAAATATTTATCAAAAATGCTGTCAACATGGATATCTTTGGCATGCAAAAATATACTCTAAAATATTTTATGGAATTTCAGCTTTATTCACCTTTTGCGAAATTCGAACAGATTCATTAACCTTTTACGAAAATGGAGGTCGATGAACTTGCATTTTACAGCGAGAGATAGCAAACTTGGAAGAAATGTATTTGCTGTCGAAGCGATAACCTTAATTTCCACCACGGTGAACTGTTTAATTTATTATTTGGATTATTTTCGATGCAAGCCAGGTTTGAACCTTATGAGAATTTCACGATAAAAATATTGAAAATTATTTTCTGCAGAATAAATTTTTGTGTGTTTTGCTTACGTTTGTTTAAAGACCAAACCCAGTCGTATCTTCAAAATTGTTACGAATGGGAATTTAACAGCTGGGCAGAGCAGGTATCATATCACCCGATATTGGCTGTGATGTTATTCAGTTTGGACTTATGTTGCTGGTACATTTGGAGTTACGCTGAAGTGATTATCATCGTAATAACAAGGGCTTTCTGTTTCAAATTTAATGCTCTTGTAAAAAGTGCAGAATATCGGCTAGAAGCAGCAAGTCGTAACCCTGGTAATGATTCAGGTAATTAGTTATTGTTGTGCAATTAATACTTAGCAGCAGTAATACACCTGCTATGTCGCCCATTTATAGAGAATATGTTTTGGACGCGTCTGACAAAAGATCACGACACTTTGTCGAGGCTGATGGAAGAATTTGCAGAATTTCTGTCTCCAATTATATTCGCAGCATACGCTGTTAATATTTATATGATCGGCGTCCGAGTAAGTTCGTTTCATTTACCATCTCCATGTTAAGCAATACCAATGAGATAATTATATTTCAATGCAGCCTCGGTGGACACAACAAAAGATTTTAACTTTTGTTAAAAGCTTTTAGCGCTTGTACAATGACTTAGTGACTGCCTTATATATTCGTATTTAACATTAACTACTCATGTATACAGTAATAGGCCTCACACAATATTTTGCTTTATACAGTTTTTGGGATGAAGAAAATTTGTTTTAATATGATACATCACCGATAATTAACTGTAAAATTATTTTTGAAGATTACAAAATTTATCTCAAAAGGTTTTAAACAACCAAACATTTTGCATTCGCCGATGTATACAATATTTTTTGTCGATTGGTTGAATCAATAGATGGAAAGGCCGACGAAAATATATTCACTAAAATATTAAGGGTAAAAAATATCCAAAGTGTAGAAATGTTGAAAATCTGTGCTAAAGTTATACATAGTTTTGATGCGCAATTCTTTCGCAATAATCACTTGTCGCTCACCACACTCAAATTTATCTTTTCTTTCGATTTTTGTGTTTCCTATCTGTTTATTTCGATTCTTCACGCAAAGAAAGCAAAAAATGAATTAGCCATTTTTTGGAAGAAGCTCAAAATTAACAGCAAAACAGGGAGATAAGTGCTTGTTTAGTACTTCAAATCAATGAACATTTGCATAATATTTCGAATTATATTACAATAACATACATTATAATGCTCCTGCCTCTCGTTGAATAATAGGCTATATATTGGCCTCGCTGAATTAAAATTTAAGTTGAACAACAATAAGCCAAAATAAATATCATCTGATTAAAGCATTTCGATTTGTTTAGATTGTTCCCATATTAACGGGTGGTGATATAAAAGATGTGTACCTCAGTATGTGGTCGCTGACCTTCATGATTGGTAGAGTTTTGATTGTCACTTACTATGCCGCAAAAGTCAACGAATCTGCAGTAATGATTAAAAGAGTATTTAGGAATTGTCCGGATGCATATTTTTCTCTCATCGATGTAAGTAAAATAAATCATTTATTTTTTTGTATTTATGTCCCATGATGAATATTTTTGGATTTAAGGTACAAAGAGCAGTTCAAAGAATCGAAAGTCAACATAACATCGGGTTTCACGGCTTGGGTTGCTTTTTTATCACGAAACCGTTTTTTCTAACGATTATGAGCACTTTGTTCACATTAGAAATCGTTCTACTCACACCAACTGCACATACGCTGGACGGTTAGGCACTTTTTTATCAGTTTTATTTTAAAAATGGTTTAATTCGTTGAATATGATTAAAATGTAAATTTTTTCATAGGTGGGCATGAGTTAAACACCACCGCTTCAATTTCATCGTAAGACATAGGATGAATTCTCGATCTCACTAATCTTTATGAAGTCGACTCAGAATAGACAAACAAAGAAAATAAAAATAAGGTTGCTGAAAGGACCGGGTCGCAATGAGAAGGAATACACTATATCTTGTGTATATAGTATTGCTTTAAATTGATACATACATATCAACATCAATTACTTTAACAATAATTATTCAAACCTCATTAATCTATTATCATAATTGCACTATTTAAAATAACTACACTAGATACCCTAATAAATGGCGAGATAAATTGTCTCTGTTTTAAATGACGACAAAATGTAATTCATTGTTTGATGTTGTTTGATAAGGTTGTTTTCACCCAGGAAAAAGTTTAGAATTACAACTTTTTCAATATTGGGTAACGAAATTACTTCACGGGAATGGCAAAGCTGTCCGTCTGTATGTCCGTCCTTCACCACGATAACTTAAGAACGCATTGAGATATTGTGACCAAAGTTGGTAAGGTTACTAGTGAGGACATATGTGAGGTTAATTTCAAAGATGGGGTCAATTAAAAAAATAAATTCTCATTTCTCAAAATATTTAAACATTATCCGTTGTCTACAAAATCCCAATTTTAAGGTCTTCACTTCCGAACATTCATAGAATTCGCTAGGCAGTATTTAAAAGACATTGCATTATGAGGCTGTATTAACATAAAACTGTAGTTATTCTAAAGAGTCTACTCTCATTAGGAAGTTGACCGATTAACTCCATTTTCAAACTGAACCTTTGTTTTGACCCAGAGATCACGTATGAGAAGTTTTAACCAATTGTGTTTATCCGTTCGAAAGTTATTTCGGTCATGAACCGACAGACAGACACAAAGCGGACGGACAAAGTGGGACACCATTGTGATGAAAAATTAAGAAATTACGTTACGCTTTGCTTTATACGGCCAAAGACTAGGTGACTACTAAAGCTGTAAACCCTATGGTTAACCCCAACCATGGGGTTTATATGTGGTTGAGATTGATGCTAGCGAGGTATGGGGTTAGATGGGGGTTGGATTACAAAAGTTTATATGGGGTCGGGGTTTTATAGGAAAGCCTAATGTATTAAAATATCATTAGTAAAAACAATTTTACTTAACACAACCTACCATATTTCAGCTACAAATGCCACAACACAGGAAAAAGCCGATTTCAGTCAAGACCTGACATAAATCTATTGAGTTTCTCATTTAATTAAACGGTTCTGCAGTAAAGTAGTTCTGCAGACTTAGAGTTTGAAAATATGCGGTCATATAGGGTTGGGGTTGGGATATATCGTCACCTCACTATTTGGGGTTGAGTTGGGGTTTAGAAAAATCAAATAAAAATGGCGGATGGGGTTGGGGTTCAAAAAAGTAGCCCCAATTTACAGCTCTAGTAACTACTATAAATCTAAATTCTTAGAAGACGTAGATTACAAGTCCATGTGGTTAAATTGAAATAATTTATACGGCGGACGACCAAAAACGCACACCATTAGAAAACTAATAGTTAATGAAATAGAACTAACAGAAAACTAACATATTTCATGCGATCCGTTCAGCAATGCATTTACAGTTATGATCATATAGATGAGTCAGAAAACCTAAACCAAATTTATGTATCACTAAATGCGGTTTGTAATGATACTTACAACGTAACTATTGCAGAGTCATGATTTGGAAAATAATTCATTTTTATTTGATACAACCAAAAATTTAAGTTGATTAAAGTCGAAAGAATAATAAAACAGATAAAAAAAGGAAATTCTGGTGACATTGCTGTTATCAAAAACATCTTTCAAAAATGCATTAGTTTGAAATATAAAGTTTTATATTAAATTGTAAGAAGCAAAATATTTATCATATTTGAAAAAATAATATTATCCTTCATTTCTTGGAAATACTAGATAATGTATGTAATATTATGATAAAATGTAAATTATCCTACTATTCCTACGAACAACAAATATACTACAGTGCATTAACACGAGCCAAAATAATTCCCTACATACCACGGATTCAATTTATATTTTGTATCACAATGTCGTTGATCATAACAGTTTACACGTAGGGAGCGTAAGCTTGTCGAGTATAATTTTAATATGATCCAAGGAAAAAGTAAATAATCAGTATATCACATACGACATTTATTTTGCTGCTGCGGATAGTGAAGTAGTAATAAATTGGGAGTAAAGTTTTATTATTTATTCAATTGTCTTCATCGGTCCTTATAAATTTTCGGGCGCATTTGTTATTGCCAAAGAGTTTAGAGTTATGAGAGATATAAAAAATCTCACCCAAATTTCAACAGTAATTACAAAAGCTTTTTATTGTACATGCCTTTCGCGTGGCATGCGATTCATTACTGTGGTTTTCAAATAAATTTTAAAATAATTGTAAACAGCTTTGTTTAATGAGAAACATAAATTTGCTATGTATATTTTGCGGTTTGTTTAATGTGTTTGTGTTATATGTGTTATATGTTTGTGTTGTGTGTGTTATTTAAGGTGTATATATATAATCGCTGTTCACTGTCGAATTAGCGTACGTATTGGTGTCTCTTTTTACAGTTTCTTAAACAAGGCCAGAATAATTGAGAATTTTTTTTTTGTAAAGTTCAGCCGGCTTGAATATATAAACTATTACACAATGAAGGTTGTTTGTAAACAGTGTAATTTTTGTCTGCTTAAATAGCAGTTTAGATTTTATTATAAAGAAGTAACAAACACACCACTTTAAACCTAATACAAATTATCTGTTGTTATGTTGTATTCGTTGAAACCAAATTCTCAGCGACAGGGGCAGGGACCGAAATATTTTTAATAAACATATCATTCGAATACAATAATAGGGGAGACTAACCGCGGTTGGAAAAATGCCTCTGTTGGGAAAAAGCAAATATTTTGAGAAATACTTGCTGGTAAATCCTGACATTTTTATTGTGAGTTTATAATGTCATGACTCATGACGCAAAGTGTAGCAAACAGTTTCCTAATAACAGGTTGAAATTTTCATTTAAAAAAATAATAGTCCGTTTTTACTGCGCAATTTAACATAAAGTAAATTATCCATCTTCCACAGATTTATCATTTGCTAATGCAGCCAAAAACTGCGGAAAATAATAATTTTTTGACAGTCTCAGCAACCCCAACCAATGACACTACAGTCCTCGGTTGGGAAAAATAAATGGTTTTGGAAATAAATTTACAATTTCACCAATGTATCATAAAAAACATATCTTTTATGAAACTTTTGCCCAAGTACCTAAGCAATATAATAAGCATAAAGAATGGTTTCAAAGTTTTTCAGATGAATAGTAAAAAATAGCCAAACGAATAATTTCACGACCGAGTTTAGTCTCCCCTGCACACAATTTTATTTTCAAATACTATTTATCAAGTTTTTTAGTTACACTATATACTAGACAGGGCCAGAATAGTAAATAGGAAAATTATTTGTAAGGTTCAATCGGCTGGATAGTAAGCTAAACAATAAATGTCTGAAGGTTGTTGGCAAAGTTTTTATTTATTTAAACAGCAGTTTGTATTATTCTTATTTCTGAGAAAGAAATACAGACTTTCAATTTCAGAACTTCAATCACATATTGCAAACTGTCAAAACCAACAAAAGCTTTCAGCTTAGAATAAAAACAACTTAGGAATATAAATGTACTGTGACTATGGAACTTTGAGGCTGCAAATGTTTTTTTTAATTGATATTGTATGCATACTGCTAAATATAATAATTAATTTTTTTTAACCCGCAGCAGGCACTAACCCAGGGGGGGATGCTAAGTCTGCTCATGCAACTACCCCCAAGATTATGGTATTATGCACTAGATATTTTTGACATTTTAAAAAAACAAGCAAAAAGTATAAAATTTGGCTCCAAATGAACAAAAAACTGTAAATTTTTTCGCGCATCGCGCGAATATAATTTAATAGCTCATTTCAGTCTAAATTTCGTCATATTTATTGCTTAGTACCACCCAACTATCGATCATGCCTACGTACCTGGCCCACAGTATACTACCGACTAGACACACTATTATGTTATGCTACTGGCTGAACTAAAATAAAAAGAACAAACAATTTTTTGTTTTCTCAGCTATATAATGCTCCGTGAAGTGTTACACATGTTCCTTTTAAACTTCGTTTGGGATTTAACGAACTGCAAAATGTAAAAATGTTATATTTTATATCACTGTCATACAGCTTACATATTTCGTAAATATTTCATTGTTATAGAAATTGGCATAAAATTGCATTGGAATTGCACACAAATGGCTTCAACGTTGCTAATTCAGATTTCGGGGTTAAGTGCGAGAATAAAAAAGTATTGTTATTAAGCGTACGCTCAAAATGAACCGACATGCGATAAAAATAGTCACAATATTTATAAATATCGAGGAAATACACAAAACATTGATAAACATTAAAATAACTTATAATAAACACAATGTCACAGTTGACATGATGATGCTATTGTAAATGTTATATTGTCATGGGCCACCATACAGTTTCACTGGTCCCTTCGCCACTTCTTTTAAATGTTACACATGCTTTATTTGTTATTATGATGCGTATTTTAGAAACATTTATTCCCAAAATAGATAAATATTTCGTACACACAAATTATTGCAACGAGCTATTATAATGATAATGTGTGTTGTTCAGGACAACGACAGAAAATATTTATTAAAATTAACATTCCCATGGAATAATGCACAAACTTATTCTAATAACCTCAGAGTAGAACAATGCACACAATTATACCAAGAACCTTCGAGGGAAAAAATGCACACACTTATATTGATAACCTTCTAGTAGAATAATAATAACAAATACCATTTACCAAATATTTTAATCATACTACATATAAAGTGTATCATTTTATTGTTGAACGAATAGCGTGAAACTCCTGGCAGTCTTTGTTTTTGAATAAACTAGAAAGGCAAAAAATTAATTATTATTTGCGAAGCTTATGACAACTTAAAAGATGTTTTGTTATAAAAATGATTTTTTTTCCAAAACGTATATACGGATTGGCAATCCAAAATAAACTTCTATGTATGTTTCAAGTAGAATTTTAAAGGTTGACCTTACATTGCATAATTAATCTGCAGAAAGTGTTTCCTCTTTATACGGTATCTGGAACAGGGCCAGGGCCAGAATAATAGACATAAAAATTATTTGTAAAGTTCAGTCGGCTGTATTAAACATACTATTACACAGCGAAAGTTGTTTGTAAACAGTGCAAATGTTTTCTCTTTAAATAGTTTTTTAATTATTTCTTTGAAGACAGCAAACTTCTAATTACAGAACCTGAATTGCAAATTACCGGCTGTCAAAACCGACAAAAGATTTCAACTTGGAATAAGAAAATTCTAAAGGTAAAACTTCATTCATATTTCGCAAGGGAAAGTAATAAATAGAAATAATTCGTTTTGACTCAAATATTTTTTCCTTCTGCCCTAATACACTCTGAGCTGCATTGCATTGGTTATTTCCGAACAGCTTAGAAGAATGCAATCGATTGTTCAGTAAATTTTAAAAACGCTGATGCAATGTACAATAGTTACTAGAAACACACAATTTTCATGCTGCATAACCTTTGCGTGACAGAAGATTCAATCATTGAATTTACTGTCACACTTTTAAAAAAATAGCAAATTCAAGTTGACGAACAATATAAATTTGCTAAATTTGTTTGAACTTAATTGAATTACCACTGTTAAATATCAAATTCGTTTACAGAATTGTAAATAAAAAGACACAAACCTAGTTTTTTATTTCTTTGCTACGAAGTTCAATGTGACGTTTTAAGAGTTGAGGGAGCACTAACAAAAACAAAAACTCGCTGCGAATTCACTTCGATGTCATATTAAGCTTGAAGTCGTGCACTATTGAATTAATCTTTATCTTATAATATAAATGAAAGATTTGCATTAGCTTAATACCAAACAGTAGATTATCTACTCGTTATTTCCATCTTTAAGTGTGAAAATAACCAAACAATAAATTTACTTTGCAAACGACGCGACGCTGAAGAAATTTTCAGAAATTTGGCGTATTGTCATTTTTCAACGCTGCATGAGAGCTGCGGTTGCTACGGCACGCCAACACTTCATGCATTCTTCTGATCAGATTCAATTTAATGTAGTATATAATTTATGTTCAATTTTTTAATATTACTGATTTTACATTTTTTGATAATATTTCATGTACATTGAAAAATTAATCGTCGCAAAATGTTTAATTTATATTCGTTTGATTTTGATACTCTACATAATAAGCACCTGATAATACTTAGCAGATGTAAAATGACTGTTAACATTGGCATTAAAGCAAATATTTTAGGTTATATGAATATCATATGGTTCTGTTTATAATAAAACAAAAATTGTAAGTTCGTAAAACTCATTTTTCTTTACCAAATATTTGTGGTGTTCTGCCGTTTCTTAATTGAAACTCTTGTCTGACTGTGATTTCGGATATACGCAATAATTTATTGTGTGACTGAAATTGATATAAAAAGCGAAACGATAAACAACACATTCATTTATTCTTCACCACCGACTGTCACTATAATTGTCGATAAGGCAAACACAATGTCATATAATGATTGCATTTATGAAGCACTAAGGCTACACTTAATGACTTAATATTCAGAAAGGTAATGGGGGTTATCCCAATCCAAGCATTGTTTGAGGCCAAAATGGGTTTGGAACATCTCTGTCAGGTAACATCTCATTTATTATTTAATTTAATTTTTAATACACTACAGTGAGTTCACACAAGCCAATATTTAATTGACTACATTCCACGGATTCAATTTCTGTATTTTATTTCAACGTCCTTCATTTTCATCATAACAGTTTACACGTAGGCGAGCGTTACCTTGGGGAGTATAATGTTGTGATTAAGAATGAACAATGGATAATTTATTTTCTTTACGGGAAAGTAATGAAATGAAGTATTGAATCGAGAGTTACGAGTTATTAATTACTCAATTGTCTTCATCTGCCCTTATAAAGTTTGCAAGCGTATTTGTTATTTCCTAACAGCTTAGAACATTATAATAGAATATTATAAAAAATAAAGAAACTCTGAAAAAAATTCCTCAGGTTATTGAAATAACTTTTTAGTTTGCTTTACTTTTGCGTGGCATGCCATTCATTACTGTTATTTTCAATTCCAGCTTAAAAGTAGTTTATTAGACTTTGGCTAATCCGCAAAGGGCGTACCCAGGATTTCTATGTGGAGGCTCACAATAAATTTAGTGCAAATAGTTTCATATTCACGCGTAGCGCGAAAGCAGAGAGCAACATTATTATAAAATAACTCAAAAATACACGAAATTCGTCTGGAGAATAAAAATGTTGGGTAATTTTTGTTATTTGTAGACATATTTTGCCTTTTTACTGGAATTGCCTCTTGGTACGTCCTTGCTAATGTAAAACATAATTGCTATGTATATTTGTACTTTTGTGTGATGTTTGAAACTTATATATATATATATATTATATAAGTACAACTGTTCACTGTTAAATTCGCTTACAAAACTTGACATGAATTCACATAAACTTCATGTTATGTAATTATTATAAAGTTCAGCGGAACGCATCAACAAATGATGAAGCATTAATGAAAACCAAAATTAGGTACATAAACAATTCAGTTTGTTCTCAGACCGTAGCACGAATAGAATTATTATTACGGTTAGTATTTTTAGCAGCTACTAATATTACCCAAGCCCTGAAAGCAATTCTCGATTGCAAATAAAAAAGCAATGAATCTGATCTAAATTTGAACTATATTCTATTAACTACATTCTATTCTACATTTATTCAATACCAAACACACGAGACTTTCACCTGGTCCATTCTATCTTTTAGTTTGAAAATAACAAACAATCAATTTACTTTGCCAACGGCGCGACGCTGAAGAAATTCAGAAATTTGGCGTATTGTCATTTTTCAACGCTGCATGAGCGCTGCGGTTGCTACGGCACGCCAACACTTCATCCATTCTTCTGATCAGATTGAATTTAATGTAGTATATAAATTTATGTTCAATTTTTTAATATTGCTGCTTTTACATTTTTTGATAATATTTCATGTAAATTGAAAAATTAATCGTCGCAAATTTGTTAATTGATATTCGTTTGATTTTGATAAAATGACTGTACACATTGGCATTACAGCAAATATTTAAGGATATATGACTATCATATGTTTCTGTTTGTAATAAAACAAAAATTGTAACTTCGTAAAACTCATTTTTCTTCGCCAAATATTTGTGGTGTTCTGTCGTTTCTTAATTGAGACACTTGTCTGACTGTCATTTGGGATATATATAATAATATATTGCCAATTTAATTGGAATATATCCTTCAGTTTGCTTAAACGTTGATATATTATTAACTATAATTAATAATAGTATTAATTATTATAATATTATGATATTGTATGCATATTATTCCATATATTATTTGATATTCTAGCCCGCATTATACTATAAAATAGACGC
>JABASD010003498.1:0-19786 GCA_019776165.1 Pogonognathellus flavescens
GACCCGAACCCGTTTAACTTTAAAACTTCAAGCCCGAACCCGACCCGTTTTGGTCACGTCTCGAACCCGACCCGAACCCGACCCGTTTAACTTTACAAAAATGCATGCCCGAACCCGTAAATTTCGGGTCGGGTTCGGGTATACCCGACCCAAACCCGACCCGTTCCCAAGTCTACCTCCTTCATAAGTAGCATCAAAACGTGTACAAGGCTCTCCATGTAGAGCATGCATGGCATCGCTCATTCACAGAGCAGTTCCCTTTGGTTAATACACATGTTGTGATAGAAAGAGGAAATCTAGCTAATTATAAGGCACACCTGGCTTCCTTTTTCATGTTTTGTGAGTCTTATGACATTATCTTGAAAGGAAGTGCATCATCTTGGCAGGAAGTGAAAGATCCTCACTAGTAGTGTGTGTGTAGTAAACCAGACTACTACACACGTCCTACTACACTTACACTGGGCACTACGAAGGCAAAAAATCGAGTTGGTTGTTGTTTCCACTCATTCACTTAACTCTTCCATGCATGGAGTTGGCTTAATAACCAACTTACACTATTATTGCTGTTGTAGTATTCTATACTATCTGCATATATACATGCCTTGCTACCGAATGTAGTTTATACTGCTCTTCTAAAGTTGTAAACGAATTTACATGTAAAAGTAGTACCTTATATATATGTAGCCCTGTAGTCCTTCTACACTACAAATAACAATACAAACATTTACGGTTTGTGTAGTGTTATAATAACTGTCTCACACTATACCTGTAATCTACTACTACCCCATTTTTATTATTTGACTTTTTTCACCGTCTTGTCTGACTTTTCGCCATTCATGCATGCGTGACATTTCACCCACACAACACAAAGCCACCTGAACAATACATAAATACTTACTATCGCATAAATATTATAATAATGCTAGGGACTACAACTACATACCTTAACCCCTTGCCATGCCTTGTCTTGTCCAGAGTTTATAATGATACAAAAATAATATCAGACTTATTGTTCACTACATTTTATACTTTAAACATGTAGCTACCTAACAAGATATTTACTATTCCGTGCACAGCCCTCTGCAACTTCCAGTCACTTAGAAAGTTCACCCTCCTCTACAACGTGCTACACTTTGACTGCTTGCTGAGTCAGTCTTAAAGGCTTGTTGTCTTCTGAAGTAAATAAGATAGCTTGTACACATTTCGTTTGGCATGATTCCTCCAGTCCTATTGTGATCGCTCGACCACAACTAAAATATGACTTGTTCTTATTTCCTCTGCTTATCATCCGGTTAGACGGACGAACTCTTCATCACATCAGTGCACTTTGCACCAAATCACACATCTTTGCATAATATCAGAGTTCCGCTGTTTAAGTACACAACCCACATCCCTTTCTTTTCTTGGGCACTTATCACCAAGGATGCTCATCCTTTTCAACGTAATTAATATTTACATTCGAATGACTTAGGAGAGGATGCAAAAAGGGATCAACAATAATACCAACGGACAATGAAGCGATTCATACACTTACATGTACTTATCAAACACAATGTCCATGCTCACTTTCATTTACCTACCTGTTCGTTACACGATGACTGGAAAGTAATTCATTTCCATTACAAGATAATAATATTATGTGTGTATGATGAAACCACGCAACTTGTGAGTATACGTAGAATATTAGGGGTATCTCCTCCACAAGTGTGACATGCCATTATGAAAGAATGAAAATGTTGAATGTGATGAACCCTAAGCCTCATTTTAATCTGTGTGTTCTTTTCTTGACAGTCGTGGGAACTGATGGTGTTGTCCCAACTAAACTGGGATGTGAATATTATCACAGCCATTGACTTCGTCGACTTCTTCCTGGTGCGGAGTGCTGGTCAGCCAGGCCTTACGACGAAAAACAACCAGCTTCTTCGGAGACATGCCACCACCTTCATTGCTCTATGCTCAACAGGTACCTACTTGCCACTTTTCACTTAATTATAATATCTGACATGCTTGTCTTCTCCTCTCCTTCCGTTCCCACTCTACACTTTCTTCGTGTTCAAATCAGTAGGCCACCACATTATAAATTCAGAGATTAGTCAACCATATACCACGAGCTCATAAAGAAATTATAAATTATGCTCACGAGGTTTTACAGGAGCCTTCTTCACTTTCGTCTAATTTGCACCACGTAAAAAAAGTGTAACACAGCTGGGAAAATCTTACATAAATAAAGCTCATTAAAAATATGTCACTTCGTACGCTGGAATAATCGCTAGTTAGGTTTCATTTCTTAAAGTTTTCAATGCAACATAATGGTTTCTACTTGTCCTGAATTAAAAGCCAGTAGTACAGCTACCATAGCAAAGCCACCGATATCTATAGGGAATACCGTACACAATACAAATGCAGCTGAGAAAAACAAAAAATGCGTTCACTGCGGGAATATTTCATATGAACGAAATACATGAAATGCTCTGTTTAGTTTCTTTCAGACGAGTCAAACTCATTTTGTTAAATTGACTCTGAAAAGGTAGACAATAGTGAAAAGATACGAGAGACAAGTCACAATGCTTTGGCCACTAGAACGCACACGAGATGAAAACACTCCTAGTTCAAATTGAGTAAAGTTCATGATAGTAAGAAGGAAACTGGGAAAACATTTTACAAATGGGATGAATAGTATAGATAGTATTGTACGTAGTATTGCATTGGGGTAGTAAGGAATAAATGGTTAGCCGTCTAAGAAAAAGTCTAGACTTTATATCTATATGAATTTGTGGGACGTATTATTATATAAGTATTATGCGGTATATAGGGGTAAAGTGAAAAAGTAAGTTCAGGTAGTATCCCGTTCTGTGAGAACGAAAGTGTCATGTAGGTCGGCATTCAGTTGCTCCTTCTACACAGCACAAAGACTGCACTATTTCAGTGTGAATTGGAATAGGAAATAGAACTAACCTCTCACTACGTTCCCTACTTACTCTTTATATTTACGCAATGTATTGACTGCTGGGACGTTTTTACATCACTTTTCCTTTACCTTTCATCGAAGATCTTTTATATTCTTGAAGATAGGAGATGGATGGAAAAGGGGATGAAAGCCTCAGAGCTGAGAACCAGAATCTCAATGTACCTCTACTTACATTTATGTATCGTCTCCGTGAGAGACATTGGTCTAGGGAGACACTTCCAAGAGTAACCTTTCGAAGGCCAGGCAAATAAAATGAATTCAGGTCTCTCACAAGGGTCTTTTACATTCAAATCGAATTTAAACTTCAACTGTGACATTTTGTAAAAGAAATGCGCCTCAAGGTCTCCCCGATATAATATTAATAGCGACTTCAAGAGTATTCTATATCGCGTAGGTATTTATAGTCAGTTCTTTTTAGTGTAGGTATTTTACAAATATTACTATGTTTCTTACTACCTTTGGATTTCCTTTTATGATATAAGGCTTTCGTACGTAACTTATTGTCAATGTGTACTAGTCAAATACACACAGGAAGCTATGTATAGCACTTCAGTTAGTTTACTATTTTTTCTGCCTTAGTGGTTCTATTAAATCATTACAATGTCATGCTGAAGAATATGATAAGTGCATGTAGCTACTCTGAAATAACTCTGCATGAGATATCTCAGCATGTATAATCTGAATCTCACAAACTCATTTCTGTATTGTAGTGCAGTAGTACTTGTAGAAGCATGTCAACATCAGCAGGCCAAGAGTGTAGGTACGTTGAAAGACTGTTTACTATTTTTACTACATGAAGATTGGAAGATCACTCGTTCCCTCTCTCATCAGTGCCACACGACCCACGTCCAACTCTAAATAGCGTTTCCTCATTGGTGATAGGAAAATCTTGTTTTATCTTCCCATCTCAAATCTCAACAACCCATTTGAATGAAAAAGTAGGTACTAGATAATAAAATATCATTTTTGAGTCACAGTGCAGTTGCAGCTTGTCCGATTAAACATTGCAACAACTTAAAGAATGTTTCATATTAGAGATGAATCAATTAATATAGTAAATGTATGGATAGGTATTTATTGAACTTAGGTCCCGCCCGTTCAGCATATTATTATAGTAAATTCCCCTGTGTAAATGTAAATGATAAGTGATAACACAATTGTATGTAGGTATGTGGTACTTTGTTTACTTAGTTCATAAATCGCATACGACGATCAACGATAGATTTTTGACCTATAGATATGATATTTCACATTTATTTTAGTAATATTTAAATGAAATCCTTAACTTTCAATTTACAAAATCATGAAAGAAAATTTAACTTTTCACTTTTTGATATTAATTTAATCTTTGGTGCTATATTTAACTAAAGATTACTAATAATATTATACTAACATTACTGTTATCATAATTCAGAGTAGGTATTCCAGATTAGTAGAAAATGAATTAGCAACTGCCTTCTATAAATAAATATTGAAATGAAGAAATAGGAAAAACTAGTTACATTTTTCATGTCATAGCTAAATATGAATGACATCGCAGAAACATAATGACCAGAGGGATTTCTGGTATTTTGATGTATTCATGATGGGCCGATTGACTGGATTGACTGATGTACCCCTCACAGGATAAATTGAGAGACTAATCAATACAGTCAATATTAATGAGTTATTAGCCACAAGCTGTCAAAGTTAACTACATCGGCAGGGTTTGAAGGGCTATTTAATAAATTCGTGGATTTTAGACAGCATATCCGGGCGAGTGTTCCAGTGCACGTAATTAATTAAGAAAATTACGGGTGGGATGGGATATGAGGGAGGGCTGAGTCAGACCAAGTGTTGGCTTTAACTTCACTTAACGTAAAATATATTACAGGCACAGTCAGTAGCCACACTACAAGTTATATGTAAATTCTCTTTATAGAAGTTTGAGTTGCATTTCTACTCTATAATTCTTATCCGAAAGTCTGACAGAATGCAGAGCTCAGTGACAACAATGATAAGTCTACCCCGGATAGTTGTGCTAACCTATCCAGGTATGTAAAAGAAGGATTTGTACAAGGGAGGAAGAGTAGTATTTTCTGTAGCAGTTTATGGAAGTGTAGTTGACGTGGTGTTGGTGTTGGCTGGTGATGGCAAAACCATATCTATACTCATCGGAGAGAATATCAGTCGATCTGTAATGGTGGTATGATCGGACTGTAGTCCGGGTATAGAAGAGTTTTGTTGATTTATGATGAGGGGATCTGTAGATCAACAATTGAGGCACGGCAGGGGTAGTGGCACACGTATCGGATGGCAGACTGAATTCATTGTTATAAGTAGTAGTCATGTAGAAGTACGCCACGTAGTAGTATTTACTCATGGTATTAACTTTCAGAGTCTTCTCTTAATACATCACGGGTAATGAAGTGCCCTCCACTGCCCGAAACTACTGAAATATTTCCATATGAGTAAATTATCAAAGGATTTGTGCGTATTCTAAAATGTGTCTCCTGGTACGCAACATTACTGTACTGATGAAATTGCTTTACTATATAAATACAAATACATACTTTATTAAGTCGCACATCCGCACTTCCATATGAAACCTTAGCTTCTACATTTATTTAACTTTTAACTGCTCAATTCAGTATTTTCTGCAGTAAATTTTCAGTATTTGTCACATTCAATTGAATTTAGTGATGTAACATGAATGTGGTGACATTAGTAAATCTCATTAGAAGTTGAAACTAATACGTCGCATTGAGAGAGCGATCATGTAGTAATCTGATGAATAAACATATAGAGTGATTTTTTATTTCATGATTCAGTTAAAGATTTTTATTTTATGCAACTTTGGTATTGCAGTGGATGTAGTAATTCAGGTTTTCTCGTCCAGGCAGTTGTGCAGCATAAAAATGTAAAATAGAGGGATTCCGTTAGGTTTTCGGTGACTGCGAAGATATTACAGTGCAGAGAGTAGGTAGACGCATTAAAAATTCTCCCCACAGACATCACAGTGAGTCTTTGGAGTTGCAGGGTAGTTTAGTTGTTTTGCCATGGTACAATAATGATTCCATGAGCACCTGGTCATCATTTTGTCTGATCCCGGTTTGACTGGAGGGGTAAATGATGAATAGGACTGGAGCGAGCCAAAGCACAGATAAGAGCTACTAAGTCCTTACGATATATTCCATCACACTACATTACCCTATGTACGTATGTCTATAAGAATATAAATATAAATGTATTCACTCTCACTTTTGTCTATTTCTCCATCACCTGGGTTTCTACTTTTCACCCTTGTGCCTGATAACTCATTCGAATTTTTTTATCCTTTGAATAAGTCCACATAGTCCACGCTAAGTGCACAAACAAATGTGCACCGATGTTCTATATAAAGACAGGACCTAGCACATAGGGATGCATGTTAATGTTATAATAGGTCTGTCAGATGGCTATTATTGTTGACTTTTGAATAGTCTCTTCCACGTTCCATTCGTACTTTCACTGCACACTGCAGTAACGCCATCAAATAAATGTTACTACTGCGTCAAGCGAAACTGAATACCACTACATGAATCGAATGCAACTACATTTCTGTTTATGTCGTTTGTATAAATATAATTATGTATAGTTATTATTACCCTCCAGGTTCTGGTTGTGCGTAGTTATACACACTGCACTGGTGTTTATCTTACTCATAATAATGATTGTAGGGTAGCAGCAGTACGGTACCTCGTCTAAGCGCAAAACTTTACAGATCATGACGTGGCTTTGCATGAGACAGCTTTCAAAACTACAATAGGCATAATATTACTCACCGTGAAAGTTCCTGGCAAAGTAGAGGTATGTTTTGAGAGAACAGTTTCATTCCCGTCGAGTTCAATCACGCAATTATTATTGTAGACCTTCATGACAAAAAATTGATCTGATCCCAGGAAAGGTCTGCAAGTAACTACAAATGTTCGTGTTGGAAAGGTGACATTGTGGCACATCATTTTCCTTTATAAGACGCCTCTACTCACGAAGTTCGCATTTTCGGTGCGATGCAATTAAATTACTATTTCCGTAGCGGGTATTATGGGAACATAATATCATTTTTAATATGCCGCAAGTATACAGTAGAATTCGAAGTATTGGAGAGGGCTAGATTTATCAAGTAACCTTATGAATTATATCTGTAGGAATCATATAACTTACATTCCGCGTTTTTGGTAAAGTTCTATGTAGTGTGTTCTGTGTACATAGTATGGCAGGACAATTGTTTATCTTGTTAAAGCTACGGTCGTGGTGCTATAATGTATAAGGGGTGAGCGAATAAAGAAAGGCAGATGTGAAATGGACAAATAGCGCAAAATGAGACAGACAAAAATACCTACGGTATTACGTGCAATACTACCACAACCACATTGCATTGTGTTGGGAATGTTACCCGGGAGTTGGGTAGTCCTTCATTTCGTGCTCTTTTAATCTTTACACAAACACGCTGCCTCATACTCAGTGAGAAATGAGTGGAGGTATTGTGTAATGATAATAATAACACTGACGATGAGTAGATTTCAGCCCGACATACGTGAACAGAAATATGAATTTTGTCGGGGGAGATGGTGTCTTTATGTCATGGCATGGCATCTCATTTTTCTATGTAATTATGCCCCATGAAAGGCCTGGATACAACGCAATGTTTATACGTGCACTATATTAATCAATTCATGATTATTATTTTATTTAGATAATTTTGCAAATGTTACATAGGTAAATATAACAGGGTGTTCATATGCATAGAATGAAGTGTATGAAAATGATGTTACTGTCATAGTCATAGCAGGTGTCCACAGAGAGAGACCTAAAAGACTTTATTTGAAAATCTGAATCTGATTGTGCTTTAATTTAGTGTAATATGAAATTATGAAAACAATTTCTTATGGGCTCATTTTCTTTTGTTTATTTTAGAACCAAGATTTGTCGGTTTCAAGCCATCTTTGATAGCTGCTTCTGCAATATACACAGCAATGAAAGGAATTCGTCGGGAAGATTCAAAAATGACATACTCTTTGGCTTACATGGCAGCCGTGACGTTAGATCAATTGACGTCGATCTCAACCTCCATTGACCAAGTAATTTCAACGGAAATGGCCGCCATTGCTCAACAGACGGTGGATATTCCTCATGCAAAAGCGATGTTGGCGTCCACAGCCTCACCTTCTAAACTGTCTAGTGTTCACTCAACTTCCGGTCAAAAAACCCCTACAGATGTTCAAGATATCATCGTCTAGTATCTCAAACGAAATTTCCAAAGACCAAATGAAGA
The DNA here is from genome assembly GCA_019776165.1 of Pogonognathellus flavescens. Classification (NCBI taxonomy): domain Eukaryota; kingdom Metazoa; phylum Arthropoda; class Collembola; order Entomobryomorpha; family Tomoceridae; genus Pogonognathellus; species Pogonognathellus flavescens. The sequence continues at coordinate 8,262 of JABASD010003498.1, forward strand.
CCAAGATTCTAGTCGATGCTACACGTTATTGTTAACATTTAAATAGGTCAATGTGTTTTATTTACTGTGTAAAATGTACAACGAAATACAAAAATTAAAGTTACAATGAAAAACGAAACAAGTTTATTTGGATTCAATTATTCTTTATGTGATAAAGATGGACTGACAAGTCATACATATACATTATATCGATTGACAGTAACAATCATTCAAATGAAAATCACAAATCAATATTCATTACAAACATTTTTACAAAATTCTTACAAAACAAACATTTATCCATAACCATTATATCTTTGCTAGTGAGACACAGCATACAAAACTTAATTGACATACATTAACACTTTTACTCCAACGCTTTTCGATTAGTTAAATGAATTAACTTAGTTAATATATTTATAAGCATAATAATATTATTTTATTTTATTATTAAATTGTTTAACAGTCATTAGAACACGAGAAAAAAAGAAAGAAAAATAATTCGTCACAAAAATATTAATTGTCACAGAAAATAACATGGCTACAGATTTAGTATTATACAAATGGTCACAACATTCAAACTGCTAACATTTTCACAGTATGTCAGAACACAGTCAAATTGAAAAAAGAAAAAAATTACATTATTTCCTAAAATAGTTTGATTTAAATCTAACAAGTAATATCAAGCACTAATGGACTTTTTCTATGACAGTCAATTCAGTCAATTGAATTTAATAATGAAATAATGAAAATATAATCAATTAGAAGTACTAGCATCTGAATTATCTGGAATCTGTTTTGCCAACAAAATGCACGTTCAACATCGAGCTCATATGAAAAAACGGATTTAAAAAAATTGAAGGAGAAATTGTGACGTCTTGGTTGGAAGTTTAAAGCAGATTTGGTCAAGCCGATCAGCTGTTGTATAGGTTTTTGAAACAGGTAAACTTCCCGAGAAACAAATTGTGTGGGTGTGTATTACAATTGGTGGTTGTTATTGGAATCGGAGTAATCGGGGTGGTAAAGCTGAAATCGTTTAATCTCCCTAAAGATGAAGCCTAATCATAGCTGAAAACCTCTATACGCCAACGTGCGACGATACCCGGTTTGGCATTTGACAGGCCGAAGGCCTGCCACATGCCATACCGGGTCACCAACCCCGAAGGGGGCGGGGTTGGTGACGTCATTTTCTGAGTACCCGGTTTCAAAAGACTATCGAGCTTCGGTTAGCGAAAAATGGGTTTTCAGGTATGAGCCTAATTTAGATGTATCTTAATTCGCCCTCTTCATTAACCTCCACATACTGTACAGTTTCTACTTCTTCACTTGGCATAACATCATTTCCATTTTCTGGATCAGGGACATAACCTTCATTAGTACTGGAAAAATAATCCGTGGGATCTTGAACCACAGTATCCATCTCCTCTACATGAGGCTCATCGGCAGACATAAACTTCTCGCCAAAATCACTCTCAAGGGCTTCCACATAGTCATTTATTTCATTGACGGAAGTTTGGGGAGGGTCGAACTCTAGCACTTCGACAATTTCTTCGTCTTCATAAATGGCTTTTGTACCGTCACCATTATTTTCGAATTTGAAATTACTAAAATCTTCTGGGCTTATATACAATACATTAGAAGAACTACCATTTTCGATAATCATTAACCCCTCATCTTCAAGATGACGAGGATACTCGTCATCTTGAAGTTCTTCTTGCATTTCTACCGTTTTCCAACTTTTTACTTCTGGATGATTATGTTCTACTTCTTCGCTTTCCGAGTCCGATGAAGTGAGCCAAATTTCTTCCACACATGAAGCATTTATGGAGTTCAGTGGAATTGCAGTTTCAATTTTTTGTAGTTTAGGGTGCAAACCAGCAGAACACCTCATAGAATCCGTCCATTTAAGTGGCAAAATAATGTTATTTTGCTGACTAGGCAAGAGTGCTTGACGAACTATAGCAGGAATTTCATGTTGCTCATACTATCAAAATTAAGAACATGTTATTACTAAATGATTTCCTACATTTTTTAAAGAAAATAATAATAAGCAGAATGATGACAGTGACTTACCATTTCAACTAATTCCGGAATAATTTGATCCATTGTTTCAGGAGGGACCAATTTCCCAGTCAATCTTTCGGAGTCCTCTTTTTTCTATTTTTCATAACAACATTAAATGGCATTATTGCTACATACATTGCTTATTATTATTACATTTTAACGATCATACACATTAACTGACCTTTCGATTTACATAGATGTGAAATGGTTCAGCAAGTTTTTGTTGATTAGTATGTAATTTAGAATCCCAAGAAACATCTGATCCCAAAAAGTTATTCCGATTTATATGGTTTACATATGAATATGTTTGAGCTAATGTGATTTTTCCATTTTTAACAAAATCTTTTTTTACTGGCCCCATTACTACCATGTTTTTCATCCTGGGCAATAAATACAGGTACACTAAAATCGCAAAAAAATGATTGTAAAAAATGATTTCATCATATTTAAGTTATTTTGGAAATTCAGGTGTAAAATTCGACTTGCACAGAATGTTCCTGAATGATTCTTACTTGAGGTTTTAGTATTCTTTCGTTCCGAGTGCTTTAATTTCAGTCTCACAACTTTGTTGGCATGGTCAGCATAGATTTTGTGAAATATCATAACTTTTGTTAGCATAATGAAATGGATATCTGTGAACGACACATAGGACGACTTTTCATAATGTTTAGGGAGTTCGTATATTAGCCATTCTGACCCTTCGGGCAATAAGGGCAGATTTATTTGGTCCCCTGGAATCGATTTATCCCTACATATGTACTTTGTATTTGAAACAGCAGTAGGACCATGAGAAGTCAACGTCCAATTAATGAAGATCAAAGTCCCATCTTGCCTTGCTAATAATTCCTTCTGAGGACTAGCCTTAACAACCTCTGCAATTGATTAAACAACATTGAATAATAATTTCAATAATAAAATTCTTTTATATTGTTGAGACCAAACAACATAGAGACGAGCGCTTGAGACGACGGACCAAACGCACAGGTTTAAAAAACATTAGAATCAGCGCATTGTTCATGGTAAAAAAGGTAACTGGCAGTTCAAGTTTAGGGTGAAAGCAAATGTTGAAATAAAAAAAGGGACTTGTATTTACTTGTAGCAAGGCAGAAATAAATCACCTAATGTCTACAATTCTTCCAAAGAAAGGATTGCAACAATTGCTTCAAAATGCCTTGAAGTGTAGATTACTAGATATGTTACGTTGTTACCATGATTGATAAGCTAATTAGCTATATTTAGATGCGCACTAAAACAATCGTTGTTGGTAATTTCACATCATGAGCCAATCAGAGTTAAATATTACAAAAGTTTTTGTCACACTGATTGGCTTGTAATTTTAAATGTTTGTTTTAGAGCACATTCTGAATAGTATTTTCATGGTCGGTCGTCTCAAGTACTCGTCTGTCGTTCTTATGTTGCTTGGTCCAAAAAATAACCCTTATATGATTAAACATAGAGATAGCAATAAGTAATTGATGAAAATATGGTCTTACTTCGGAGAGATGTATACGATTTTATGGCCGTTGTGCAGGATTTGATGAATTGATCATTAATTTTCGGTGCCGTTCCTATTTTGTGGTACAAAACAGTCAATTCCTCTGCTTGAGGGGGTTGCTTTTCTAAGGTAATTATATCGTTCCCTGAAGTTACGGTACTGCAATAAAATACAACATATTAATTGCTGGCACTTCATTTTTCTAGTATAAATATAGGTACTACTCCGGGATAAAATGTCATTACTTTACACATTACCTACCTGTGAATAGAACTTTCAACTTCGTTTTCATTATTATCAGAATTCATCTCCGACGAATCAACCTCCTCTGAATAAATGCGTTTGCTGCGTCTTTGGGCCGCTGAGCGACCATCTGCCATTTTGTAACTCTTATCTTTATAAAGGGGGCCTTGCGATCTTCCAGCTTTCACAGAGTTAAGCGGATGTTGATTAGCACCCTGTTCTATGTGCCGTCTTCTACTTCTCTGTTGTATAGTTTGTAGAGGATTCCTAACACCTTCCAGAATGTATTCGTTACGCAATCTTGATGGTGGCTGAGAAGCTCTTTTGGTCCTCAAGGATATGATGCCCCTTTCCAACTGCTTGTAATTGGCCTAAAAATTATATTTATTGATAAATATTATGATAATAATATTTGCATAAACAGTACAATTATTATGTGTTTAGCCACAGTTAAGATACAGAGTATTCGACAAATACTAAATCAAATCGACCGAAAAGCCTGCTATTCTGCAGTATCAAGTCAAAATTTTGGCAAAATTAGATTTCATCGAAAACTTTCAATAATCGTGAAAACCTCCTTAGTCAGTCCCGATTTTAATTTTTATTACTATCATAAAATCAAAATCAATTATTTTGCATAACGTGGTGCTATTAAATTATTTATATTGACGGACCAGGGAGGAAATATTTCTTATACATCGAAAAGTCTCAAATTTTGAAATTCAGATTAAAACTCAACTGACATTCATTCTGCGATCATGAACAGGCCTTCATACTAATATTTTAAGTATATTATATCAACCATTGAATCAATAAAATTACTCCATACATGAAAACCTCCATACGCCAACGTGCGATAACCGGTTGGCGAAATTTAGGAAATGATACCCCGTTTGGCATTTGGCAGGCCTTCGGCCTGCCCTATGCCTTACCGGGTCACCAACCCCGAAGGGAGCGGGGTTGGTGACCCGCATACCTGAAAACCCATTTTTCGCTAACCGAAGCTCGATAGTCTTTTGAAACCGGGTATCCAGAAGCGAAATATGGGTTTTCAGGTATTTATTATTCCCACACTTTTCGTGCGTGAACCCTAAATAATCCTAGGGTTGGGGTAAACCTTAGGGTTATGGTTAACTCCTTTAACGTAGGAGAATAGATAAACAGATTATTTATGAGAACATATAAAACAAAACTTGCCATAGCATCCTTGTCGGTATTATCGGAATGTTTCCAATTCAAGAGACTGACTCGAGGTCGAAGTCTGGAACGAATATCTCCATCGTCACCTCCAATACTATTAGAACTACTTGGAAAACAAATGCAGCCAAACATACACTTAACGTTTTGACAACGGGTTCGTACAATCTCTGTTGCTGAAATGCAATCACAAATGCAACCCAGTCTGCAATAATCTTTTTTGCATGATCTGACAAAGCCAGGCAATGGGAGCGAATAATCTTCATCACTATTCATTTCATAGTCGATTACTACATCCACTTCTTTCGTGAAATTAGTATAATCTATCACAACTAACTTTCCGTTAATTAATAGTTCATTTTCACTGATTATAGCAACTACGGGTTTTTCATCTTCCATCCACCGCTTAGTCTTGGGTTTAGGCTTGTTATTTTCCTTAATTGAAACTGTTTCACTCTTTTCTGTTGCTGCATTTGAATCCATTTGAATAAGCGGTAGTTGCGTCGACTCCAACAAAGACTTACTGCAACAAGGTATGCGACCGTCATCAACAATGGTCTCTTGTTTCACTGGCGAATTCGATTTAGAATTTTGCACTAATTCTTGTTTTTTATCAGTAGGTTTTACAATGGCCGTCACGACCTTCTTTCTTCTCCATTTACGCTTCTTTTTCTTCATTACTTTTTTAGGTCTTATTTTAATTGGATATTTACTGTTGGCCAATTTACGTATAGTTCGAATTTCGGATTTTTGAAATAGTCCAGAAGTTTCTTTTTCAAACCTATCTAAGAAATCGGCATGAGTTGTGGCACACATACTATCAGGAATACTGAGAGCACATATTAATGCCATTGAATTAGATATAGCCATATCCTCGGCATTAAGGCAGATTTGCGCGACAGTTTTCCTGCATTTTAATCTCGATGGGTTTCGTCGAAGTATGTCCTCAACAGGATCGACAAGTTGGTAGAAGTTACCGTCTTTATTATGTATTTGATTACTGTGATTTAAAGAGTCACAACTGCTTAGTGACATCAATGAGTCCAGGATATCTGTAATGAAATAAACAGTCTAGATGAGAATGAATTTACATAAAATATTACATGATTAAATGACAAAAGTTATACAGTAACTTCATTAATATTATTCTATACTAAAATGCAATTTGATTAAGAATCAACCTATAAACTAAGGGAATTTGTTTAGAAATTAAAATCATGCATTCATTTTACAACGCGTTACATTTCATAGTTTAGAAATTAAAATACCATTTTACATAATGTTTCATAAAAACGTACCAAGTTATAAAATTAATACATATTATATGTATTTTTATAGTGCCTTTGTCTATTATTTATGGCATAACTCTTAGATAGCTGAGTCTCGGGGATGATTGCAATTGTTTTGTATGAAATATAAAGAGATGAACCGATACAAATAATTAGGTGTATGCACAAAGACTCTCATTTTGAATATGCGCTTAAATTTACTAATCAGATTGGCACCTCTGATTAAACTCTGATTGGCAAATTCACGCGCGTATTCAACATGAGAGTCATTGTGCATGCAGCTAATTACCAATCCGAAATGATGCGAATAGAATGATGATGTGACTTGACACCGCACGTTCAATAAACAAACAGAGTATTTTTTATATTCTCAATTAAATATTCAAGTCCCGTAAATTATACAGTGAGTCAAATAACAAACGATAATTCTAAAAATTATTAAATGGAAAACGAGAATTGTGCGTACGCGCAATGGTAATAAATAGTAATGTAAAATAGTTAGTTGTTGAGTTTTCAAATCTCCCCCCATAGAGCTCAAAAAGATATCGGAGGGAGAGTTGAGTCTCGGCCAAGGGAAATTCAGGGAACAGAAATAGAATACTGTACTCAGTGTTCAGACATTCAGACCTATCTAGCTGGATGGATAAAATGGATTAAATTAATTTCATCGGACGAAATGATGACTATTTGATTGCAAATTAAATCGGAAAAATATTACAAAATTTTAGAAAAAATGACTGAATTAGTCATAATCTCAAGGTTAAATTTGTAATGAAGTTTATTTAAAGTAGCTACCTACTAACGATAACTATAACCAGTTTAAGAGAATAGAAATGTTTGGAAGTAATAATGACAAAACGATGAAACAACTTGAATGCCTAACATGTGTGCATGTAAAATTACAATTATTTTTTACTAATTGCTATTATAATCAATAGTGTAGTAAACAGTAAAAATAATTAAAAAGATTGTTCAGGATTAAAAGCAGAATTTGCTATATATACAGAATAAGAACACATTTGCATTAGAGAGTGGCCTGGGTACTGGGTGTACTATCCGCCGTCCGCCCATGGGCGCTCATGGATATCTACCACCGCACATGGGCACTCATGGATATCTACCTCCGCCCATGGGGCGCTAATGGATATCTACCCCCGCCCATGGGGCGCTCATGGATATCTACCCCCGCACATGGGCACTCATGGATATCTACCTCTGCCCATTGGCGCTCATGGATATCTACCTCCGCCCATTGGCGCTCATGGGTATCTACCTCCGCCCATTGGCGCTCATGGATATCTACCTCCGCCCATGGGCGCCCATCCACACGTTTGGGTTCCATATACCCGCCCAAGGGCATCATTGGTAGTATTGTGAGTTGTGTGTTGAGTGGTGACATCCAAAAACTGATAAAACCTACAAAATTAGTTAATCAACTAACAAACAGTGCAGCATACAGTGCTGTATGCTGGTAAGAGAGGAGATGAACTTTCTAAACAATTACTATCACTAGAATGTAATTTTAAAAAAAGTTTCATTTCAAAAATACTGTCACACACCAAAATTTCAACACTACATAGACTATAGACCACATTGGCGATTGGACCTCCTGCCCATACGCGCTCATTCCCATGGGCTCCCATGCCCGGTAACTCTCTAATTTACAATTAAAAAAATAAGAATTCAGAAGAATCATTAGGATGAGACTATGATTATTGTTACGCGTATAATGAAGAAAAGTAGAAAATATTCTTTAGCTGTATTTAATTACTATCACTCCACGACACTGCAGCTGTTTATGAATGGAGGTGTATAATTTTGCACATTCCATGGGAGATGTTTAAGATATTTTAATCCATATAGGAAGCTCATATTAATATCAGCAAATAAAAAAAAATCTTACCCTCTGCTTGCTGGTTGTATGTAGTAGAAATCATTGTTGATTCAAAAGTTTTTTCTTTACTTGTGCCGCCGGGAAAATTCGATGTTTACTTTGAAGTAGCCGCAGCCGCAACGTTCTTACACTTCAATTTTGACCATTTATTCCAACTGGATGGATAAAAACGACAAAATTTATTTCATGAGGAAGAAATGGAACACTGCTAGTCAAGTAATAGTATCGTGCTTATTTTGCTCCTTGAAGGGAAACCGGCTAGGAGAAATGCACGGAGCGGTATATAGTTCGTCGGTTTGTCACAAGAAGAGAAAGCATCCCACTGTTTTAAATCGGAGGGTCTAATGGCAATTAAAATAATATTTTTAAAGGGCGAAATGCATTTTACCCATTATGTGTGGGTATCATTTTTATTATTACAAGGGGGAAAAACGGGAGTTAAATTAACTAAAAATTTCAATTTATGAATGGGTAAAATGTGCGATTTAAAATTAGAAAATGAAGAACTAAATTGAAATGTCATTAAACTGAAATGCACAAATGAAATTGCTACTGCAAACATAATTTTATTGCCTTGTTCTTTTTTCATTCAATGTTGCATACTACTGGAAAGTGGAAAATACTTAAGATTGAAACTATTGAATAAGATTAAAGATTTGAACGTTTATTGAGACCAATATTTTGAATATGAATATCATCATATGTTTAAAATTTTCATTGATACTTATTCATTATTACATATACGGTTAAAAAGTTATAATTCATAACAGTGCCACGAAAGTAGCTTTGAGTGCGCTAAAATCTCATTCGCTTTTTCAAAAATGGAAAAGTAATTCAAATGGTTAATTTATAACCGTTTTCAGCTGCAATGTGCACCAAAAATCTACTGGTTTTCATAAATAACCTATACCGAATGGGTTATTGGGTTTTTATGAATGGGGTTTTCAGGTATTTACGAGTTGTTGCTTTTCGTCCCTAGTAAAAGGTAGGAAGTTCTCGATTGCACTCACAAGCTCACCTCACCTACCAGGAGCTTGTGCTGTAGGTGAGACTTGATGCTAGCTTGTAAGTGCCATTTAAGGACGTTCAAAATAATTTGAAAACACGAAATTATTGTTTACATAAAAATGAAAAAATTATTTGCAAGGAAAGCTGTTTACAACAGATAAATAAAAATAAAAATAATTTTAAGCAAAACATTAGGGCTACCAAGGACGTATCGAGGATTTCCATTTGGGGGCCACGCCAAAATAAAGTGGCGTTTGGGGGGAGGAACAACCGCACAAAACAGTTATTTGCTGAATTTGGGGTGGGTGGCACGTGCTCCCAGTTTTCCTCGCTCGGTACGTCCTTCAGAGCTACGGTTCACAATCGACCTTGAAATATGATGCGAAACAAAACCTCCACTTCATATAATAAAAAATATCTTGTGATTTCAGGCTTACAATCGGAATGGAAGTATTTGCTTGATTTTGAATTTGGCAGATTTTTTCACACGGCGCAGTGAAAAGCAAGGAATACAGAATTTTGCTTCAGTCTCACGTTCACCTTCGCAGGTATCTCTGCTAATCTGCTTATACCTCGGACCTCGACTCACCTAGATTAAAATACCTTTTATCAAACAAGAAAACTAAAAATAGTAATTAAATTTTATTAGGCATACAACACCAATGCAGCGGCACCTGTAAACATAAAACATGTATTCCAGAAAACTCACGATACCCTTAATTAGGCGGAACACAAGAAAGGAGCTGTGATAAGTACCGCCAATTTTTTAAATGAAGGTTACCCCTTCTATTAAAATGATACGACTAAAATTGCATTCTGAATCCAATCCAACTATTATTTGCTATCACTGCTGCAGTACTGACTGCCTATCTCTTCTGTTATAAATAATACCGTGCCCCTTTTAAGATAACAACAGAATAATATCATAATACTCCAGGTGTAATTATTGCTAGTGCTAGTTGTTCTTTAGTTGTTACATTATTTGTACATGAAAGAAGGTAAAAATTACACGTAGTCGCCGTTGCCAATACTCTTTCACTATTGTGTAGGTTGTTGTAGGTATGTATAATGAACACAACGCGTAAAGTACAAAGATAACAAAGAATTCTGCATTTTAGCATATTTTAACGTAACACTATCAGTAATGTGTTATTTAAAGCCAAATACATAAGTGTTTTTCTACACGTTATTGAACACTTGTATATGTGGACAAAATAATCCTGCCGATCGCGATCTACTGCCCATTGTGTTTTAAGTGAATCGTGTAATGTTGAGTTTATATTGATGTGTATTCGTCACCTATTGATGTAATTACCTGCACAGTTAAATTTAATCAAATTAAAACATCCTAGTTAATAGTAGATAAGCTGTTATTGAATATCCTGATTGAAACGGAAAGTGAACGTAGACTAAAAAAGGATCCGTTAGCTGTTGGTATTTGTTGGTATTTAAGGCTAGCTCTGCAAAACAAATTATTAATCTTGCACCGACAATTTATTCAGTATTATAAATTATATTATACGGCGTGCAGATTCTTTTATCTAGGCTCTTACGTATCAATATTTTTTTAATCGTATGATTTAGTTACCACAAACAGAAATAGCTGTGATATGCTATAAAGTACGACAGGACAAAATATTATTTTTAGCGAAATGAGGATGGATGGAGGTGTAAAGAATTACACTCACAAAAATGGAAGAAAAAGAAAAACACAATTTAAGACCCTGTTTTCCTTACGTCTCAAAAAGTTATGTGAAATAGTGAAGAACGATGTTCAAGCAAATAATTGTGACGACAGGTCATGTAGTACTAGTATTTCGTCGTCAGAGATTGAACAATGTTTAAAAAAGAATTTCAGTTTTCTTCGTGAAAAGTCTAAAACAAAAAAGGAAGTTTCCCAATCTGCTACCCGGCATGTACGAGACGGAAATTGTTTAACTGTGTATAGTAATTTGGATGTTGCACCAGTGCAAAAGCCCTTCCGGAAAACTTCTACTGAAGAAATGTCGGTTTATCTTAAAAATATTGTAGAAACAGACCCGAGCCTGAAACACTTACTAACGTACGGAAGCATTTCTATTAATCCGGTGTGCGACTGGATGGATGACGAATATAACGATAAAGCCGACAAACCGTATTATTATAATCGGAAAATATCCGACACTATAGTCGAAATTGATACATCCTATTGTGGTACGAAAAATTAATTTGTTTCATTCAATAATATTTGCCTTTAAACATTAATAAAAGACATTATATAAAAGGGTATACAACAGTCAGTTCGACTGAGTAAAGTAACACGGGTGGAATAGTTTCCAAGCGCCCTCGTAACCAAATTCAGCGCCCTCCGAGCCGA
>JABASD010003499.1:0-19783 GCA_019776165.1 Pogonognathellus flavescens
AGTGTAGGAACACATTTTTCACACAGTGTATGATTAAAATATTGTAATATGATATAGTAAGGCCAAAATTTGCATTCGTAATTTTTTTACCCTTTAACCACAATTTTGTTTATAGTGTTACTTCATATTAGCTTTATTTCAAAATTTCTGCAGATAGTACACATTCTGTATTACGAAACTTCATCAAACAAATTTTCACATCTTGTAGAGAATTATTTTCCCATGTTAATTCCCATAAGAAAAATTCCATCTTTGAGGTTCAAATTTTTTGATTTTTTTTCAAAAATCCACGAAGCTTTTAGGGCCACCTATATTTTGCATGTGAGGTAGATATGGCCTAAACATAATGTGTGCAAAATTTCTTTGAAATCCGTGAGATACATAAGTAGAGGTTTACTTGTTAGTTAAGACAAAAAGTCTACATCAATATCCTGTAGGAAAATTCACAACATTTTACATCTTTAAATTTCAATTCGTGTAGCGCTTGTCTAAAACTACGATATTGTTGTATTTGAACTTATAATTTAATTATGACATTTAGTTAAACAATAATATCACAAGTGCATGGTGTAAAGAAACATAATTTGCATTTTGTTTTTATAATTGCTTTGTAGAGATATAAATATCGTAACCTGTTAATATATATCATATAATAATTTGTTATTCCAAAACCATATAATCCTACGTTTCAAAAATTACAAAGGCGAATATACCATTCGTTCGCGGTTAACATTGGCAAAGGTGAGCAATTGAGAATCTCAACCGCCAACGAATGGTAGTTTCACAATTGCAATTAATTGGAATAAGCGATCAATGGGCTTATAGTGTTTCAGAAAAACATGGACGTAGGGGCGTATCTAGAAGGGAGTTATGGGGTGCCCGTGACCGCCCCCCCTTCTCTCCAAATTGCTCAAAAAACCAATTTTTTACTTTTTGTGACCTCCCCAAACTTTTTTTGACCCTACCAAATAGCGATCCTAGTTACGCGCCTGCATGGACGCTATGGATAAATATCACTTAAAATTGAAACAATTGTAGTTTGTAAGGTTCAAATTACAATATTAATTAAAAACGTGACAAATTGCTGAAAGGGACAAACGCATAGATTTTGACTATCTAATCACGCATAACCAGAAAATGTTTAGGCAGAAGTCAAGGAAAAATATTATTAAATTATATTATATAAAATTACACTCGTGGGGGCGCATAACATTAATGCAGTTTCGGACATTTTCATACAAATTTGCACTTTCCTGGGATGTCTAGTGTGAATTCTAAATACTTAGTAATTGTAAAGGGGTGATAATGCCCACCGATTCCTCCCATCGCTAGGTTTGTGGAAAGATGTGTAGGATTTTATAAACGTTTTCGTATTGAATCAGGTCGAGAATGATAAACACTTCACAAAAGTCATTGCCCTGTAAAATTGCGTTTCCTAATTTAGCATATGCACTATTTATTCATACGTACCTCTATCAGGATGTTTACTTAAATTTTATTTGACAGTTGGTCGCCACTTAATCCCTTCTCACATATTTATCAACGGATTGTTTTTAAATAAGCAGATTATGTAAAACCGGGTCACGCTAGACATATGCATGATGATCCCATCGACGCCTAACCTGCAACATATTACTTACCATTAGACAGTATGAAGCAAAATTGAAAAGTACTATAATATTTAGTGTGAGTCCGGTTTGGAATGTTGAGTATCCAGTTAGTCAAAAATAATATGATCATCCATCAGGTGTGTCATGGTTGTAAGTAATACAGTAAAATCTCTGTATATCCTGACTTCTATATATACAGAGCTGTCACAGCTGTCTATAAACCAAACTTACAATTAGCTGAGGATGAGCTGCGTAACAGTTATTACCATTTATTTGGACACTCTGTCCATAAATACTATACATGGCTTACATAATTACAAAGACACTAGATCAAAAAACAAAACATGTCAAAATTTTTAGGTTTTATGGTTAATATCATACATCGCATTCACCATTAATGTGGTTTGGTACACCTTCCCGTATGAAAACACCTTCCTGAATGTTACGAAGATAGAAGACCAAAATGACGTTCAAAATCACACTGTTGATTACCAAGGTAAAAAAGAAACAATTTAACTTAACTTACGCTATTCAATAATATTATCATTAACTTTGCTTATTATGGGTCGATAAAGAGAGTATATACCTATTGTAGAGTATATTATTGTGTGCTTCACGCGGTAGCCTCTGACATTTCCCCGAGAAACCAGAAACATTATAAGAGTAGTGTTTCCTAGAAGGGTTAGCAGTCCAAAAAGGGAATAATTTTATGGTAGAATTAAAGTTATTGGCATTAAACTATTTCTAACATTCTTTATATAGGTTTAAACTACCATTATGCAATGATTTATTTCTTTTCCAAGAAGGAAAAACATATAACGTGAAAAGTATGTCACAATAGTTTTAGACTACATACATTAATTTCTACCATACAATTATTTCCCCTTGTGGAATACTACACCTGTATAATCAATTATTGTTACAGTTGGAACGGCATTAATTTTTTCCTAATGACGCCTAGATAAACAAATATATAGGTTTAATCTCCCCTAAATTGCCATAAATCTGCAATGTATACGTCTTAAACATTTTTACAGTATTTGAAGAGGATTCTAAGCAGCTGGATAGATCACAAATCTTTATCGGTTGCTTTCTTATCGTGTTCAGCCTTATTCGTTTTGCCTGTAGAATTATTCTGTCCGTTACTACAGTAGGATGGAAAGATACATCGACAAAACACTTTTGGGTACATTTACTATTCACACTCTATGTGTGTGTCATCCTTGTCTTCATGTGCTTCAGTGGAATACAAGATTGGATCTACCAAGCTGTTCCGGTGCGTATAAAAAATTTTACTTTTCATACTACCTACAGATATTTGCATAGTTGCATATTTGCACCTACATATATAAGTTTGCAAAGAGTAGAATAATATGTAGGATATAGGCGATGGACAAATGGAATTGATGGAGAAACGCATGTAGGTTGAAAATATTAGTTGATGTCGTTATGAGCATTGACGGGATAAGCAGACGCATTTTGGTTATTTCACATACCGACTGACTTTCCCTTCTACTTCCACAAGCCACACTGATATTGACTTTTCCAATTTCGCATTAATACTCGAAAAAAAAACTGGCTTTTGTACTCCATCACCAATGATAAAAGGGAATTGAAAAAAGGTTCCAAAATTTGCCTCAAATCTACTACGTACTTTATAATTAAATCAAAAATTCCTTAATGACCGAAAATTGTATTAAAAATTCATTTTAATCATCTTATTTTAATAATTGATAATAATTAATTTTTAACTTTTGTTGCAGATCAGTGTTATATGGATTGCTTTCATATTGCTGTGGGATTTGAGAGAAGTCCCCGTTATTGGAGTATATGTTGACGTTTTCTTCATAGTAAGTTTAAAAACATGGTCTAGTTCAAGGGTGTATCTAGAAATTAGTAATGGGGGCGGGCCGAGCCGTCTGGGGGGCATCGTCCATGGGTTATTGGATTTTTCGATTATTGTAAAATAATTTATTGTTCAATTTAGGTAATGAAAAATCTCTCGTTAATATTGTTGTCTTTCTCCCCTTTGGTGATTGGATTTAGTATAGCTCTCAGCATGTTACTTGGCCAGGTAACACAATTAGTATTAATTGATCTAGTTATGATTGTCTTTGCAATTTGTGAAAATGTTTAATATCAATACACATTTTGCTATGATTTAGCATGAAAGTTTCCTAAAACTGCATTGGAATGTCATTAAACTATTGGTGATGATGCTTGGCGAAATAAATTTCGACGAGATTAACAACGATGACTACGTGACTCCTTCCCACACACTTGTTGTTGTAATGCTGGCTCTTTTCGTGATAACAATTCCAATCGCAATGTTCAATTTGCTTTTGGGTTTTACTGTCAGCGATGTTCGCGTAAGTTTTATATTTAACATTTAATATATTTGTCAGCTTCAAACTAAGATTTTCAATTTGTTAACGTGAGTATATTGTAAATTATAGACATTACAAGCGGAAGGAGAGCTCAAAGTACGAATATCGACTTTAAAACTTATTATTCGTTTAG
The DNA here is from genome assembly GCA_019776165.1 of Pogonognathellus flavescens. Lineage (NCBI taxonomy): Eukaryota > Metazoa > Arthropoda > Collembola > Entomobryomorpha > Tomoceridae > Pogonognathellus > Pogonognathellus flavescens. Next base: position 4,131 of record JABASD010003499.1, read on the forward strand.
AACTACTTGTTCTGTCAGACCTAGCGCAAAAGCTCTTCTCAACAAAATTTCTTTGGCGATACCTCATGGAGCCGAAACCAGGTGACGAATGTGGATATCAACTCAATATTCGTATGGACGAAATTCCGCCTGAAATACGTGAAAAAATAAGAAAACTTGCACGTGAAAATGAAATGAAAAAACCAAACCAAAAATGAGTGATAATTCAAATATCACTCATTTATTTCTATTTTAAATCTAAAAATATTTACTAGAAATTATCAATAACAAATAACAGAAAAACGTGTAAGAAATCCAAAGTTATAATTTCAGAAAAGTTAAACGTAATTGAAAAATTGCATTGAGTGCAAATTTAAACAAAATAATTTGGCACACAGCTTAAGTAATAAATACTGATCTTATGATACATTAATAATACCTATTACAAAACCTTATTTTCAATTTCATGTGCGAAAATGCATACTTTTATGGGGATGTAATACAACAATCGTGACAATGAAATTCAGCCACCATGTGCCAACAAAGATGTTCCAAATGTTCTTTTAAACGATTTCGCTAAGAAATAAGAAGTAATAAACCATTTGCAACGGTGCAATAAAGTAGCGCAAAAATAAATTAGTATTAACTAATAATAAGTCACCAAAGTGGTTGTCAAATAAGTTAGCAGCAGAATAGTTATTCTTACTATATATAATTTACAATTAACTATTCACATTTAATATTTGAATTTTAGCGGTCGTTTTCAAATTTCAAATTAGGCGGGTTTCACCTCCAAATATAAATGGAATCACTTAACAATGTTTAAACTGCAGTGTACTGTTGATGCTGTTTCAATACAGTGGTTATTTTAAAAGGTCATGAAGGAGATGACCGGTTGACCCCATTTTTCAATGGCACCTTTGTTGTGACCGGCGATTACACATGAGAAGTTTGAACGATTTGTGTTCATCCGTTCGTGAATTATAGCGGTCACAGACGGACGGACAGACGTATACACCATTCTTATAAAGTAGCTTGCGCTTGATTCACCGGTTGACCTTCTTTACTAAATGCGCCATTGCTGTGACCTAGAGATCACATATGAGAGGTTTGAACGAATTCTGTTAATTACTTTTTCAGTTATCGTGGTCACAGACAATAGTTACTCTAAAAGGTCAAAGGTCAGGAAGGAGTTGACCGAGCGACTCTATTTGCGAACTTGACCTCCATTATGACCTAGAGGTCACGTATGAGAAGTTTGAACGAATTCTGTTTATCCGTTCGTGAGTTATTGGTGTCACAAATAGCGGTTATTCTGCAAGGTCAAAGGTCATGAAGGAGTTAACCGATTGACTCCATTTGCGAACTGGACTTTCGATGGGACTCAAAAATCACGCATGAGAAGTTTGAACCATTTGTGTTCATCCGTTCAGTGAGTTATAGTGGTCACGGACAGACAGACGGACAGACGGACAGACGTAGACACCATTGTTATAAAGTAGCTTGCGCTACTTAATAAACTGAACAATCAATATTTAATTCTTGCAGACGCCTATAATATTCAAGATCAAGCGTACATTTTATCTCTTTTTCATACATTTTTTAATCAGCAATGAATTTTAGTTCACTCTAGTGTAGTAATTGTTATCTGTAACTATTACAACTCAATATTCAATGTAGCTATTACAGTATTGTTAATTGTTATTCTGCTACTAATACACCGTATTGACCGTAGAGGTACCTACCCAACCCAACTGACATCGTCAATACAATATACATAAACACACATTACATACTTAAGATTTGCAAAGATACTGGCTGTGTCAAGTCAAAGTAACACACTATAAATAATAATTATAGGACGTTTACGAATGACAGTGCTAACAAAATCATGTGGCGAATAAGAGGCTGTTTGTAATTCAGTAGCTTTTCTTCGTCCATTACAAGAAGAAAAGATTAACCAACTTTTATTCTTACGTCAACACTCTTCTGGTTCCTAATTACGATCTATTTATTTATAAAACATTTCTAAAAAACTTCAGTTTTTTTCCTTCTGATAAGAATTTTATTGTTTACCATCAGCCATTACTATTATGCGTTCTTGCAGAGGAATCATGAACTATGACCGCTATATAACTGGGTTTATTATCATTTGTTTAATACATTTTTATACTTTTTCAAGAGCTAACATAAAAATCTACGTCGTTAGTGGGTTGTGTAACATTTGTCACACAAAACTATGCAAACTGTGAACTGTGGGACAAATGCCATAACCATCAACCATTATTTGCTATATCTTTTCTCAACTAATTGAGAAACCATTATTTGATGACTATCATCTTAAATCCGGTATTACCATGCAAGGGTGTATCCAGGGTCGGACTTTGTAGAGGCACGGCCTAATAAAGTTAATTTAATAGGGTACGGGGCATAACCGCAAAAAATGCTAAAGAAGAGCCCATTTCATGGACTTCGGCTGCGAATAACCCCCTTTCCCGGATTCGAGAGGGGGCACGTGCCCAACACACAACCTCTCTCTGTATACGTCCTTGCTACCATGCATGTAAAGAAAAATGTAAATCTTTATGTAATGTTGCACGAATTGAATAAATATTGCTTAGCTCGTCAGCTCTAAGCTGCGAAATATATTTATTGTGTGACTCAGCATTTGGGCAAGGGGACAAAGTGACTTCCCTTGTTTGAATGTACTTAATGTTATACAATCTCTGAATACAGATACCATACGACATGATACAATTCTTCCTTACTAAGTAATAAGTTGTGTTTAAATTCCCTGTAGTGGTTGTTTATAAGAATTAAGTTTTATGGTTCATGTCTAGACTCCACTCAGCAGAAAATACACATAAATAATTTTTTTATAGCATCACTTTCGCCCGTCAGTTCTTATCAAAACAACGCAGTGAGCGTTATCTCCACAGCTCTGTTAAATAAAAAATAAACCTGTTAATCCTTCCGTTCATTTACGCATACACGGCCTGAATAATTTAATCAGACTGTCTTCATTTATACATTCTCAATACAAGCCAAACATACACAGCTCTGCAGTCTGCGGCCAAATGTAAAGCAACAAACATTAAGGGATTAGGGACATCCGTAAGAAACAGTTCCAGTTCCAACGGTCAACAGATTTTATACTTTGTCATTCATTCAAACGCCAATCATTTGTCACATCATATTTAACACAATACCGTATTTTATTAAGGTAAGTTATTTTCGTTGCCAAAATTCATACAATCCACGCAAAATTTTACTTTTATCGAAATGATTAAAGCTTCAAAGTAATAATTGTCACATTTTCAGTATCTAGTTAATTTGCTTACCTTAACAAACATAATATTTGCTTTTTCAATAACGGTTATATTTTTGCAACAATTGATACTAATTATAATTATGATTTGTGAAACAGGTTGGAAAACTAACCTGGAGAATAGAAATACATTTCATTAGTACAGCGTGGAAGATGGCTGAACCTGTTTCATCAGTATCTCCATCAAAAAAGTCTTGCTTCAATTGTTTTACAGCCAACAAAGAAGAAGTTGTTAAAATTGAATTGGAAAAGGAACCCCTTATATCTTCAAACCCAACTACAGAAAACAAAATTCATATATGTGACGAAGAATGCAAGAAAAAGTTTCCTTTACACAGGGCAGCTGCAGAATGCCAATACGAAGAATTCCAAACTATATTACAATCGGGCAAAGTGAATTTAATGGAAATAGATTGCAGAGGATACACCGTTTTAATGAATTTATGTCATGCTACAAGTAATTACATACCAAGAAACATATCATGAGTTTTTCATACAACGTCATTATTATGTATTTCTAGCAATTGAAATATTGAAAAAAAAAATTAATTTATTTGTGATGTATTATAGACCCCGAAGACGAATTTGATGACCCGGACGACCATAAGATTAACGAAGAAATGGTTGGACTTTTTCTGAGATATATTTCTGAAGACAAAAAACTAAAAGAAAAACTAATTGAAATCCTCAACACAAAAAGTGACAAAGACAAGAACACGGCCTTGCATTACGTAGCTGAGAAGCGGAATGTAAATATGGTGAAATTACTTCTACAAAATGGTTCAGACGCATCTTGTCAAAACAAAAATGGCTCCACTCCTTTGCATCTTCTTACAGAAAGTGAGATTTAAAATTATCATCCTTTTAAATGTAAATCCAACATGGAATTTTCATGTTCAAATTAAAGTAAATTCAAAATAGTAATAAATTTCTATACACGAGACCATCGCCAGAATTCTGGGTAGTTACGGCTCGCTTACATTACAATTTTTCTTGTTACTTTTTCACTGCGATAACGAAGACTGTTATCATTAGTCCCATTCGGGCTGACTTACTTTACCCAAATTAGCCATTACGCCAGGTTCCTTGGGATCGTTCGTCAGGAGTAAAGAAAACCAAATTTGCCTATCAGCATGAACTATAGATAGGTATTTTGGGGAAAACTTCACTCACAACCTTAATGTTGTCAGTCAGAGCATTTTGAATACTCAATTTTTTGTTCAAACCAAGGTTCGAACCCCGGACTTGGTGACTAAGGATAGGAATGCTTTAGCCACTAGCCCAGACGACTGACTATTCTATATTACATTCCTTTGTTTCGTCATCGAATTTGTTTGAGAGAGAACCGTCTTTTAACTTTTTGGGCACACATTTTCGATATTTGTTAAGTTTGTATATTTGTATATTAAATGCTTTCAAAATTACAGAAATTTATTTAGTATTTAAAATATAATGCACACATAATAATGCCAAATTAGAATATGGGTGACACACTTTGCCTTTTCATGACAGTATTTTATTGGAGAATAAAATTGGAGTGTATTTACATAAAGAACGCCAGAACGAGTGCACTATTAACAAAATAATCAATGATTTCCGTTGGTGGTGACACCATTGGTCTGGTGGGTTCCGTTGGGACATTCTTCCTTCGCATCTTTGTACCCATTCGGATTCATTGTCTGCCATCTCCAAAAATCTTCGCCTTTAAAAATTATTAATCATTTTAATTTACTAAGCAAAATCTAAACTCAAATAGCATACTGAAAAGTGTCAATCAAAATTGAATCATCATATTGGTGATTTTGAATGGGGTAATTAATTTTTAGGCAGGTTTTGATGATAATAATTATTAAAAGATGATTGTAATGGTGTTATTAGGACATACACATGCGCAAAAGGCCGAAGCTTGCTTTCCAGCCGAGGTCTTTAAGCGCAAGCGTAGGATTAGCATACATGGAGACGATGTCTCCTTCCCGGCGCTCCTTCAAAACGTATTCTATTTTCACCTGCGCCACTTGCTCGAATGCTGCGATCAGTTCCAGGACCGAGTGTGCCTCACCACTACCCAAGTTGTAGCACTAAAAAGCACGCCCATTTTCAATTAGCACCTTCAATTCATTCTCTGCACTTCCGAAAATTAATTAGCTCTCAAATATTATAGCAAAGGATCTGGCTCCATCTCAAACGCTCAACATTGCTCAATATTCCAGATTTTATTTGCAAGCTGCCATTGAGATGGTGCGAAATGCTTCTCTAGCAAATCGCAATTAGTTAATTATTTCAATATTCATTTGAGTTATTTCTTATTTTACTCCACTCAACGCTTATAATTGTACGACATGCACATGCGCACTTTGTTACACCTCCCGCTTTTTATTTACTATTCATTGCATTCTAGTTATTATTATCTATTAGGCAGTTAACCCTATACTAGTCACACAAGTGTCTTTTAAAAGTCAATTATTGCTCCATTTAATATTTTAGCCGAACTACGAGGTGTTGACTATTTTTTAATGTTTCATGCATTTAAAATGTTATTTAATGGCAAACATTCACAACAAAACAAGAAACCATTTTTAGCTGAAGAAACGAAGTTAAGGCGCATGCTCTTAGGAACAAAGGAGAGAAATGTTGGCGGGAGATTAGAACGAGGGACAAAAAGAGACACAATTTTTGTGGGTTTGATTATTACACATTGTGCTGAGCCTCATCTGCGGATGCCAGTCGAGTTCCTGATACGCCTTTTGTGCAGCGCAGATCAGAGTTCCCACATCCCCAAATCGTCTGTCGCCTTCGCGCACTGCGACTTTCATCCCAGTCGTCATTTCAAATGTCTCTATCAATTCTCTCACGCTAATGCCGTTGCCAGTCCCTACATTTACACGCTATTTACTATTCTCATTTCTAACCCACTTTCAAAATGTTTCATTGTCAAAATAAGTAAATCCTCTCATAGTGAAAAACTCAAAATATTTTACCTAAATTGTAAACCTGTGAAAACAAGAAAAATTGTTATTTCGTCAATTCGTATTAAAAATTTCCTTTTGGAATATGTGAATTACTTTGTAGTTAAGATGTTCATTTAAAAGTTTCTTAAGAGCAGCCACGTGTCCGGACGCCAAATCCATCACATGAATATAATCACGAACTCCTACAATAAATATCCGCAATAAATGTCTGTCATTGTCTTAATCTTTCTTTCCAGAGTATGAACATTATTTTCAACAAGTTTTCTATACCTGTTCCATCCTTGGTGTCATAATCGCTTCCAAAAATTGTCACGTGAGGTCTTTTGCCCAAAGCAACCTTCAAAGGAAAAAATAAATTAGTATCAACCTTATACACAAGGGCGTATCCAAAAAGGGCACTAGGGGCATGTGCCCCTCTCCCAAGATCGCTGGTACCTTCCCCAGATTTTAATCCTTGCTGGCATATATTAAGCATAAATAAGAATTAAATTTAAATTTCATAAAAGTATATTTTTAATTACGGCTGAAATGAACGGCATCACATTATGAATTTCTTTAGTTGGGTCTTCACCGATCAAACCGGAAGGATGAGCTCCAACAGGGTTGAAATATCTCAACGAGACAATGTTCCATTTCTAAGAATAAACGCAATAAAATTTCTTCGTGTTTAAATACATTTTCTTAAGTGAATGAAACCTAATTGTGGAATTTGATTTCATACTGGATTTGACTTTGCGAGGTCCTTGAGCATTTCCTCAATAAAATACTTCGTTCTGCCATAAACGTTGGTCACATTTCCAGTGGGGTGTTCTAAAACGTGATCAGTCATAACAAAACAGAAAATGAGACAATATGGTTAAACATTGAAGTAATGATGTTAAGGAACTTTTGTCTTTCATAGTTCATTTGCTAGCCTTGGCCTGGTCTAAATGTAATCCGTCATTATGATATACGCAAATGATATTTCATAACGCAAAAGACATAAACAACTTACCTTCAACTATCGGCAAAACCTCAGGGTCACCGTAAACGCAACATGAACTGTTTGGGTCATAGAAGCAGCACTTTAATTAGCATTTACATTCACATACGTCAGATTCTCATTTAGTAAATAATTCAAGGAATAACCTATATTTAAATTATAATAATAGATATACAATATTACAATACATTTATTTTTTGAATGGAATAACACATTAAAGCTCAATTTATCATCAATTTGTATAATATGCCTGACAATTTGCAAATTGTAATAAGAATAATAAGAATCAATAACAGTGTATTAATATCCGTCTTTTTAAGTGCAACGGAAACGAAAATAATCATTTTTGAGGAAAATGCAAAAAAAATCATGGCAAACATTTTTGCACACGTTGCGTTGCAGCATAGGAATAAACGAATGAAAAGTATAGGAAGGCTTAGTGAATGTATGAGGGAAGGATTGAGTGATTGACAGATTTGTATAATATTGCTAAGCTTAAGTAATGTTGAGTCGCAATGAATAAAGTGGAGCTTACGAACCTGGAGAAGACGAGTTGGTAGCAGCCAACCGCTTGCATTGCCTGTGATAAAAATGAACAAACAAACCTTGACAATGACCTTGTCTTCCTCTTACAGATCTCTTCATTTTTTATACAACAATAACTAAATTACAAATAATTATTCTCTCTGTCTCTATGAATTCGTTGCAGACAATAAATGCCTGTTGGAAACGTGGCAGTTGCATAACTCCTACCACAGGCTATGCACAATGCATACCACAATATGCCTCATCAAATCATTTCTGTCTTATATAGCCCTTAGCTTACAAGTCATAAGATATGGATACACAAAGAGCAGTAGAAGAAGAATATTCTACGCTACGGTTATGTGAGATGAGGTGTGAGTGTAAACGATGAAGAGAGTTGTAAAGGAAGAAAAACAAAGGAGGATTTATTCACCTCAAGTAAATTGATGGTTCCGATGAGGTTGTTTTTGTAATATTGAAGTGGCAGTTGCATCGACTCCCCAACCGCTTTCAACGCTGCAAAATGAATAACGCAGTCAATCGTCTTGTACTGCAAATAAAATCAAAATTATTCGCCTGCTCCAAAATAAGCCTTCAGTTGCAAGTTATGTAAACGAAGAGTCGCACCTGTTTGAATATTTTAAAGAGTCTTTCAGAATCCAAAAGATCGCATTTATGGAAGTCGATCTTTTTCCCCGTAATTTTCTCTACACGAATCAACGCAGGAGCCTTTCCATTTGAATCCTCAACACTGCAATTCAATTTATTTATTTTCGTTAGTTATTAGATTACTTCCTGAAGTTTAAGTTGATAATTGAGTAAATTGCACTGAAAGAACTGACCAATTTGTGAAATTGTCTATAGCGACAACATGATATCCTGCATTGAGTAATTCCACGCAGCAATGGCTCCCGATGTAGCCAGCACCTGCACAAACCAAAATAATTACAAATAATTTTCCAGTTGCAAAGGTATGAAAAAAGGTTTTTGTAGTTGAACATGAAAGAAAGTGTACCTCCGGTGACAAGAACAGTTTTTGACATGTTGACTGGTTGGAGTTGAAGAAGAGACTGAGGAATGTACGCCGTGGCTGTGAGTCGTTCTTGCTACTTAGCTATGTATTAAGAGCGGAGTGAAACAATTACTCTGTACTTTACGTAGTCTTTATCTATAAACTCTGCATACTTAATAGTTAGGCAGCAGAGATGTCCAAATCTCAAATTCAAACAACCTAACCGAAACCAGGCAGAATTATTCATTCAAAACCCAAACTATAACACTAAATTCCAGTTCAAAACCGGAACCGTTTTGTAAATTTTTGAGCCCAAACTGAAACCGGTATGTTTTTAAACATCTAGGTTTTGCATAAACAAAATTTTAAGTCGGTTTTTGAATTTACATCAATTTTATCTACTTATACCTTACAGCGTGCGTGCCTAAGTTTATTTCTTTGCTTCTAAAGGGGTTTTATTCTTAAACCCTTAGGTTTAAAAAATGGCTGTCCATTTTATTTTCTTGTATAGGGCGAAAACGTTGGGCTTAACTTAAGCTTGAATCCGTAAAAACATTAAATTGAATTAACGTAGAAAAATTGTTGGTTTTGTTATTTAAGAAAACAAATCGTTCGCTGGATTTCTCGGATTTATTTAATTGTTATTAAAATTCTGAGCAAAATGTTTAGAACCGAGCTTTAACCTGAATCAATAGTTTATCAATAGCCGACTGTTTCAGACCCGAACTGGAGCAGTTTCAGGAATCGATCCGGAGCAGACATTTTTAGGAACCGAATCCGAACGTTTTGGGAGCTTAGGCGAAACAATGTAACAATGTTGTTTCGGGCAATGTAACTACCTAACTGTTTACCGAGCCGAAACAGTCTCGGAACAAGTTTAGCCGAACATGAACCAAAGCTGGTTTGGGGTTAACCTGTTGACGTCTCTATTATGTTACGTGAATGTTGTGAACATGGAGCAGGTAGATTTGTTGTGGATGTTGGGATAGTTGGGAAGAAATGGAAGAAGCAAAGCATGAAATGAACGTAGTGAGATTATTGACTGACAGAAGTACAAAGACTACAACTTCATCCAACTTGATCCAACTCCCAACAGGAATCTGCTGGATCCTCGCAAACCACGTCTTCATTTCCTCTCCTTCCTATTCCTCTCATGATTCATCAATCCATTTAAGAAACATAATATTATTACTATTACCCCAACTTATGTGCCAACACAAAGGCAACCAACGTACAGCAGACACGGTTCCACGTAGCAAATCACAAACACACACAGAAGTACACGCTACACGTACACGTTACATACACCCACTTCCACACACACCGATACACCTGCCAGACTCCATCGGCCCATCTGTAACTACAAATCATTACGCTATACTAATTGCAAATGTTTGCCTTCAATATTTATTCAACTCTAACTAATTCTTCCTAATCGTATGTATTAGCAGCTAGCAATATATACGGGGGAGGTCACATGAGCAAATAACCCATTTTGTCCGGAATCTTGGGGGATCCCCTCTGTGTCCATTATAAATAGATACCTCTGGGAATATATAAAATAGCGACTAGGTATATAAATATTTATAGTATGTGACTGGAACCTATGATAGGAAGCGAAAAGATACTCGGGAAAATAATGAAAGGAGCAATGCACTGTATATTGTAATGATTGGATGACCTGATTTGTGAATTAAATTAAGCTGAACTTTGAACTATATAGTACTGAGGAAGGTGTAGGATGGAAGAATTGGGAGGTGGTGGGGATTGGAGCAATAAAAGTCTCACATTGAATTGGAAATAATGATTGAATCTATAGCTGCAGCAATAATACATCAAAATAAAGTAAGTGCGACTCATATACAACCACAAATACTTTCGCAGGTTGCTTCAATTTGGGTTTCAACTTTTAATGCATTCTGACTCCAATAATATATTACATGTAATTTAAACCCAGTTCATTTCAGGTATAGTAGGTGTCTTATTATGAGGATGATTATACCTGGTGTATTATTCGTATCTACATACTGTACATACTTTACACCTATCCACACATGCACTACACCTTGTGCCTATGCCTTTATCTAGATCTCTATGTATCAGTTAGCCACTTAAATCCACTCCGGTCGTGTATTAAGCGGAACGAATATTTTAAGTGAGAGGACCGGTGAGTGCGAGTAGGATGGCAGTGGACCAGTCTGTCATAGTCATTTTATTGCTCCTTCCATATCGAGCCAACAAGAACTGCTATGGCTATAAGCATTGAAGCTGTTTGAGAGAAGTCTCATTTGTTCAGCGTTTGTTTGAGTTCAGCACTCTGCTAAGTTTGCTATTGAAATAGGGAATGACAGATGAGAAGACCGAAGCTGAAGCCGAAAGGAATGTTTCATATTTAACGACAATTTCCATTAATGAATAAAATAGTACGCAATACGTTAGTCACATTCACATTACTCAAAAATGTCTCATCACAACCAGAACACTCCCCGTCCCACGTACAACATTCAAAACAGAATATCATCATTTAATGGCTCCCGTTTCTTTCGTTTACTTCAATTACTTCTCTACTTGCTACCCTCCTACCATGCATAATCTCCTACATGTAAAATAATACCCTGCAAGCTATATGCTTCAATAAAAGTCCCAACAAGTCATTATAATTTAGGATTACAGCATTTGACTTCATTTCCCGGCTTATAATATTATAATAGGTAGTCTCTGTACGTACATTTATAAACATATTGTATGTCTATATGGATTTAGGATTTAGAGAAAGAGATCACGAGAAAAGAATAAAAGTGCTAGTTTAGTAAAAAGAGTTTGGATAGACTTCTGCTTATGAGAAGTGAGTAAAATGACATGGTAGCAGTAGAGCTTATACGAGGCATAGTGCTTTTGAATGTTTTGGAAGGGGATTAGAGACTTGAGTGGGTTTTATAGCTGCCGTTCGGAGTGATAGCGCAGTATAATAAAAGAAAGATGAGAAATATGATGATTAGGGAAGGGGTTAAGGAGTTAAGGTAATTTTGGTGAATTGGTGAGCATGTGAATCTGATGAGTTGCTGTGCGTAGGAAGGTAAACTGATGATTATTCAAATTGTATAAAGTGTAAAGGGACTACTAAGTGGAGGAAGCAGGGAGAGTGGATGTAATTCAAAGGCTTTAAAGGCAGCAGGAGCTGTTTATGTAAAAGGAGCGAGAGATGAGATGAGAACGACGAGTGAGTTGTAAAAAACTGCATATCCCTTGAGGCAGTAAAAGGCAATTAGAAAGATCAAAGGAAAGTCCCCTCCGTGCAGATCAAAGAAAAACGAGAAGAATCCAGGGGCGAGTTCCAGTTCCGCTTTATCTCTCCCTGCGCTAACAACAACCTCCGACACAGCCACGTTAAGTCTCAAATCCTCAACAAACCCGTCTTCAATAAAACGTCCCTCTTTTCCTTTACACGTTACACAACAACAGAAACAACATTTTCCTTTCCCCCCACAAAATTCGGTTTGTCTTCTAATTCCTAACAAATACCCAATTATCGAAAAAACAATAAAAACCAAAAGTAATCATTCTCAGTCCTGTGTTCTTTCTTCTCTTCACACGTTTCATCTCATCTCAATTTATTCTTCAACGGGAAGCGCAGGAAACACGCAACTATTTCATCCACCTTCAAATAAACGGTTTGCTACAACCGTAATGCTTGTGGGAACTCTTTGGGTGTCCTGTGGGTGTTTAATTAAAACATTAAAATTGTGACGAGACAATTTGCGACTGTGACAAGGTGGAAAGACGTAAAGAAGTTTTATTCTCGTGAAAGTGACGCAAAAAATGTGATCCGATCAAATGACAAAGGAGATTGGTTGGTGTTGGTAAATAATTTCAAGTAAAGACGATTTGGATTTTGTGTGAAGGAATTTAAAATGATAATAGGGAAGGTGTGTCGGTGTGTCGGTATGTGAATAAGGAAGGAGAAACACGAGTGGAGTGGTTGTGATTGTTGCGAGTTGAGTGAGGGACGGATTGGACGCTGTAAAAAAGCAGAAGCTGCAGAGAGACATTTTTATTGTTCAATGAGAAATTCCTAAGCTTTGTTTTACAAACACGCACCAAAGCAAATATGTAAAGCCATTGAAAGAGCGAACGAACAAAGAAATCTACGCTTAATACTGCAATTCACAAATTGTGACATAAAACATTACAACCAAGCTGGACATTTATTCTTCTTATTAATATAAATACTTAACTAGACTCTGATGTGGGATTGGATGAAAATAAGTTGTCAATGTACATTTTGTAATAAAGGATTAAACTCCGAAGATAATGAAACAGACAAAAAGTGAATGAGTTGTTTTTACGATTTGAGAATGGAAGTGGTTGCAGTAGTTGAGATCATGGGAAATTCAAATATTACGTCGTCGATTAGGGGAGGGGGGTAACTAAAAAATATTACGAAAAATGGCCATGGAGGGGGGCAGCCAACGATGCCATAAAATGTTTAAGATTTTAATCAACTTTTGACGAATTTTGGCTTAAAATTAGTCAAATTATGCTCAAAATTGCTATCTTCTAAATGATAGGATAGAATGGTACTCTCTTGTAGAATAGCAACTTCAATAGATTTGTATCATGTGAAATTAAACTTTTTCAGACCGTTTTTATGCTTGGTACATCTGAAACTAGTTTTTTTTTGCCAAATGTTTTGAAAGAATTAAAACAATTTTAAGATCTATTACTTGAAACTGGCCTTACAAGGGCAAATCTAATATCTAGTAACCCAAATAATGCACACATTAGCTGTTTTTTAAGTTTAGCAAATTTTGGAATCAATTTTTCCCGGTAATGAACGTTTTTAGCATGATGATGATGATAACGAACGGTCAAATCTTCCGAAAGATGATTAAGGAGAGGGTGGGGGGAAAGGGTAAAAAAAGGTATTTTTTAATGACGCGACTGTTGTATTATCCCTAAAGATAAGCTACAACTGCAACTACAACTTACAATTACAAACAGAAAGAGAGAGCCGGAAGGCAAAAGCTAAAACAACTTTTCCTTCCCTTCGACTGTCAACAACGAAAAGATACGAAACGTTGAAAAAGACACATAGATAGACGCAGCAGCTTTGCCACTACCACTCTACTGACTGACTACTATTCGAATACACTTAACGACCCACGCTTAAACAACAAAGAAGATCTTGCAGGAGGAAGAGATTGAAGAAGTTGTATTGTGGTGGGGCAGAAGACGGCCAGGAGAGAGTTCTAAGTTGAAGAAGGAGCAGAAGAATAGAATACATCTTGTTATTATTGTTTATCCAGGAGGAGAGCCTTTGAGATGAGCAGAAGCTGAGCGACTCTTTTCCTCAACTTCTCTCGTCACACTTCACACACAAACAACACCGGCAGAACAGGTTTATTTGTCTCACCACGAACGACGACGATTAACCACTTACGGTTTAAACTTTAAACGGAATGAAGAAGGACGATCCTCCACAACTCAACGTCGTCTGTTTCACCTGCATCATCTGCGAAAGAAGCGGAGAATAGACGTCCAAAGTGGAAAAGTTTTGTGTGATTGGAATTTGAGTTGAGGACGCTACGAGTGATGAAAAGTGTTTTCTAATGTCGTTCTTACGAAAGTGTCTTCTTTTCTTTTGTTCCTCCTCGGCATTGTCTCTGGCTGCTGCTTCCATCTCAAACATCGCTGCCACCGCCACTTTGTCTCCCTCCACCATCACCACCGCATCCACCGCATCCTCCTCTGCCGTAACCAGGAAACTTTCCACTCCTCATTGGATGTCAGTTGCACATAATAAATATTTCTAGTCTTTTTTACCTTTCAATTTTACAGGTGTGAGTGGAGCTTTGAAAGTAATAAGGGGAAAATCTGACACGAGTTTATTCTCTTTGATGTCTTTTTTGATTATTATTACTTTTCTTTTATCGTTTCTTGGGCGAGTTCAGTTCAACTTCGTGTCTCAATTCTCTCTCGAAATCTCTCCGCAACAAACACAACACGGAATTTTAACACGTGAGGCATAAATACAAATAAGGAGGAAGAAGAATCGATTGGTTTTCGTCACTCGTCGGGATGATGAAGACGAAAGACAAAGATGATGAAATAGTTTGGTTGTTTGTTGTTTTGTTGTTGGGGCTGTTACGGGTTGTGTGCGTGTTGCGGGGAGGAGAGAAATGATATTTTTATAAAATAAGAGTTGGGGAGATGGAGAATGAAGAGATATTGGATATTGGGGAGGGCGAGAGAGATTGTGGGAGATTGTGGAAGTTGTTCTATGGACAAGTATTTATTGTTCGTATTGCGTTGTCAGGTTGTAAATCTTTTTTAATGGGCAAATAAATTCTGGGGCTGTAAATTACAGATATGTGCACGAGTGGGCGGACGTTCATTCTTCGGACAGTCGACTTAGCAGCAGAAATTCCTCCAAGTCTTCCCTTCCTTCCTGTGAGTTATTGCACGGACTCTCAGAAACGCAAATCAAAATCTGCTCCCTCTTTCATGTAATTCCAAAACATCGTCTTTCATTTTTCTCTCAATTCATTCACAATATCATCTAAGTAGTCCTTATCGCACAAATATCATTTCTGTCTCCGCCAACACATTGTAATCCTCTTTCAGTATCGTGCGATCCTATCGTCGCTAATTTATGGACAATCTGTTAACAAGATCATGGGCAATCATGAATATCCATAATGAATTGAGCTACAATCGTTTTACTCATTTCCTTCGTGCTTGTTTTTACTCCATCGTATTCCCGTTCCTCGTTCAACTAACAAGTAAACCTCCACTATGTATCTCACGGATTTCAAACAAATTTTGCACACATGATGTTTAGGTCATATCTACCTCACA
>JABASD010003500.1:0-19779 GCA_019776165.1 Pogonognathellus flavescens
CCTTATTTCTTGAGGATGAATTAAATCATACCCATAAATAATTTATAATATGTTCATAAATTATGGCGTTAACAATGTAATGAAACTGTACCAAAATAAGCAGTATTTGAGCTTCATTAAATTATTGGGACGAATATAAATTAACCATTGCAAAATGGGTGTAAAAAAGTAACGAATGGAACAGTGACACTAAGATATGAACTATGACACGGTAACCTTAACTGTGACATTGATTAGGTAAACTGTGAAACCGTGTTAGTAGCAATATAACTATCAATCACAGGAATCTGCAATTTATATACATTACATGAACATGAACCCTTTTTCATTGCAATCACAGTAATTTATATTACTGCGCCATTATACACTTATGGCTGTAACACTGAGACATGCGCTGTACGATTCCCTACGCACCCTTCATACACAATGCCCTTGTACACGTTAATGTATTATTTGTCAGGTAATTTAATCGAAATATTCAAGCATTGGCGATTTCCAAATTCAAAAGCGGTCTTCACTTTCAGACTTAAGTAGAATTCACAGAGCAGTATTTAAACTGCAGTGTTATAATAACGCATTTATTTATCTAAAAGGTCAAAAATCTTGAAGGAGTGGACCGATTGACCACATCTTCAAACTCAACCATCCAATGGACCACTAGAACACGTTTGCCAAGTTTGTAGTCTTTATCTCAAACCGTTCGTGAGTTATCGTGCGAACAGACAGAAGAACGTAAAACTCATTTTTATAGAAGTAACATTCGCTGTTTAATAATCAAAATATTCCAGCATTGGCGATTTCCAATTTCAAATTTAGCGGTCTTCAATTTCAAAGTTAAGTAGAATTCACAGAGCAGTATTTAAACTACAGTGTGGACAGATATGAGAAATAACTTTATGTCCGGGTGCGGCGCACCTCAAGCACTCCCAGATCTACGCCACTGACAGATATGTAAAATAATTTTTTCTTGATTAACAGTATAAGACAAAAATGAAATGTGGCCGAAAGAATCCAAACAATTAAACTGCTCAGTTTTTTTGTTTTCACATTCGATTTATAGATGATTAATACGTTTCTAAGGTTTCTAAAAAATCGGGGCAAGTAAATTCTGATAGAACCCGTCCATAACTTACTAACGACGGGATTCCAACAAAAAATTTTTTTTCAGAAAATTCTCAAATACTACTAGTTTCTCCTCCAAAATTCCACAATGTTAGAACGTCTGTCGGGCTTAATTTTGACTAAGGTGTTAAGAAATCAGAAATGTAATATTTCACTCTTTATTGTAAATCAACAAATAAAAGTTATATGTCTGAGTTTAACGTTGGCATTAGCTGGATCATCTGGAAATTTCTACATATCAATACCAATGGTATCAAGTCAAAATTTGTTGAAATTAATACTTTTTTAACATTTGAGAAGAAAGTCTTGCTGTTTTGCATAACAGAAACAAAGCTAATTGATACTGTATTGATTGTTCTTCTCAATATGAGATATAAAATTATAATTTATTAAGACTAGACAGAAATTATGATAATGGCGGTGGTTGCATTTTTTATATAAATGCTAAATGTAATTTCATTGAATTGGAATTTGAGTGTAATAAACCGGATAGCTTAGAAATCAATGTTATAAAACTAATCTATCCCGGTGTTAAGCCAATAGTCGTGTGTTTAATTTATAACCATCCTAATAATATTAAACAAGTATTTTTAACAATTTTCTTACAATTGTGTGTATTTTTAAGACCACAAAACTGTGATATTATGATATTGGATGATTTAAATTTTGATTTGATGAGTCACAATGAATATACATACCAATTGTATCACATGATAACTGAATTTAATTTTAGGCAAAAATTGTTGTGCCAACTCGTATTGCACAAAGAAAGCCAATAATTGATGGGGCATTCGTAAATAGTGTATCCTCCACTCTACTTGATCACATATATGTATCAGATAACGCAAAATATAATACAGGAGGTCACTTTTCGTTTGCTGGATCTGATCATGATCTAACGTATGTAGTCAGAAAATGTCAAAGAGTCAAATGCCCATCTGTTTTAATTAAATGCAGAATTTATATAAACATTGATGTTGCTTCAATGACAACAGAGATTAAGTTAATTGACTGGGACTCTATTTTTCTATTTGTAACTTTTGATGAGTACATTTTGGTATTTGAATTTCTAATTTTACAAATTTTGAACAAATATGCTCCCAGTAAGAGTAAGTTGGTAAAAGGTAAAAAACTGCCATGGTTTAATTGTGAATTATACAATGCCTGTAACTGTAAGCAAAGAGATAATGTTAAGAGTGAATGGAACAAGAATTTAAATCCGGAATTAGAAATTGAGTATAAAGATAAGAAAAAGAAGGTGGTAAGTATGTTAAAATCAGCAGAGAATAATTTTTATAACCAAAAGTTCTCTGCGTCTTCCGCTATAATGTGGTCAAAATTTAATTGATTAACAAACTTTAGATTTAAAAAGTCAAATGAAATTTGTAAACTGGTGACTAATGATGGAACTGTACTAGAAGATAATGTAAGTATTAGCGATCAATTTGCTAAATAATTTATTGTATCTAATGCGATTAGTGTTATAAATGATAGTATAATACAGAAAGTTAAGCTATACTCAGAAAAATATGTTAAAAAAATCCTGATTACGTTCAAAGTAATATTATTGAGCCTGAGGTAATTAATACAATGTCGTCTATAAAAAAGTGTTCCGAAAAAGATATATTATATGTTTAGTCAACCACTGTCAATTCCTATGACAAAAATTTTCAATCTTATTTTTACTTTGTGTATAATACCTTCTGTATGTAAAGTGGCCGACGTATTTCCATTGTATAAGGGTAAAGTGAAAAAATTGTCATCTAGTTCTTATCGTGCTATATTTAATTTGCCATTTTTTACTAAGGTGTTAGAAAATCTTATGTACAATAGATTATTACCCATGGTTACTGATGATTTATGCAATAATCAGCACGAGTTTCGAAAAAATAGATCATGTGACACAGCTACCACAAAATTTTCGCAATATATTTATGAATTTATTGACAAACATAACGGTAAAGTTCTGGCTGTGTACATTGATTCTTCCAATGCATTTAATTCTGTGTCACACGACTTATTAGTTCCAAAATTAATTGACAACTTTAAATTGGAACCATACATGCTGAATCCTTTAGTAAATTATCTTAATGATAGACATTTTAGAATTAAGAATGGAAAACATCTGTCGAAATATTATTGTATAAAATCAGGTGTTCCACCTGGTTCTTGCTTAGGTCCCATTCTATTTTCATTATTTATTAATGATATAGGAATGTCAATTGATATTAATTACTTACTGTATGCAGACGACTTAGTTCTTTTTATTGACTGTACAAATTTAGAAGAGGGGGTAGAAAAAATGAATAATAGTTTGCAATCACTGTCCAACGGGTGTAAAAATAATAGGTTAACAATCAACCATTCTAAGACTAAAGCAATGATCTTCCATAAGCCTAAGGAAGGCAAGTCAAAACATAAACCTAAGTCAAAAATTGTCATTGATGGTCAAATAGTTGAGGTAGTTGACAGCTTTAAATACTTAGGAATTATTTTTGATTCAACGTTGTCATTTTCTCTTCACTATGAGAGTGTTAAATCTAAAACGAATGTTGCACTATCAAAATTGTATTTTTTAAAAAGGAAAATAACCACAAATGTTTTAAAAATACTTTTGTCATCGTATGTTAATAGCATAGCAGACTATGGTTTACTACTATGGTCTTGCCAATGTGAAAGTAAGCTGGTCGCCTTGCAGGCAAAAGTAAATAGATTTATTGTGTCATACTTTTATCCAATGTATGTTAAAAATATAGAAATCAAAAACAGGGTAGAAAAAAGTAAATTGTCCCATATAGATATAAACCAGTTACTAAAAAGGTTGAATCTGTTTACTATAGCAGAAAGACGTTCTTTGGCTATAGTAAAATTTATAACTAAATCAATGAGTACTCCTGGGTTTGGATTTCAAAACTGGTTTGAATTCACAGCTAGATCTGAATTTAAGCCTTTTCCTCAGCTTAAGTTTCCACAACAAATGTCATTATCTAAACATATTCTTAATTCTGTGTTGTGGACTTCGATTAGCTTCTGGAATAAACTTCCAAGAGACTGGGTGTACAAAGATTTAATGCTGACCAAATATTATCTACTGGAAACGGTCAAAGGTCTGATTATATCGAAAATGCAGCCCACATTTGTGTGATTATGTTACTGTGTGAGACTGAAAATAATGTCAATTGAAAATAATTAGTTAGTTAATTGTATTTAATTAGTAATAGTGTCACCTCTTGTAAACCCGAATCTTGTATTTTGACATGATGGCAAGACACTTAAATAAAGTTTAAATTGAAAATTGAATTGAAATTGAAACCAGTTCTCTGAGCTTATTTGATATTAAGAGCAACGTGAAGTTGTGACGTTAAGTTACAGTGGATATAGTTTAATTTAATTCCAAAACTGCTCAAATATAAACCGCATTATGAAAACCAACTCTATAAAGCCACTTTTAAATTTCATTGTAATAATAAACCATTTGCAACGGTGCAATAAAGTAGCGCAAGAATATAATGGTAATAACTAATGATAAGTCACCAAAGTTGATGTCAAATAAGTTAGCAGCAGAATAGCTATTCTTACTATATATTACATTTACAAACAACGATTCACATTTGTCAAAATATTTGAAATTTAGCGGTCGTTTTCAAATTTCAAATTAGGCGAAATACTTACACTTCCGAAATATAAATGGAATCACTTAACAGTGTTTAAACTGCAGTGTAATGTTGAGGCAGTGTCAATAAAGTGGTTATTTTAAAAGGTCAAAGGTCATGAAGGGGATGACCGATTGACCCCATTTTTTAAAGGCACATTTGGTGGGACTCAGAGATCACACATGAGAAGTTTGAACGATTTGTGTTCATCCGTTCGTGAGTTATAGCGGTCACAGACGGACGGACGGACATACGTAGACACCATTCTTATTAAGTAGCTTGCGCTTGATTCACCGGTTGACCTCTTATACTAAATACACCATTGCTGCGACCTAGAGATCACGCATGAGAAGTTTGAACGAATACTGTTAATCCGTTCGTGAGATATTGGTGTCACAACAACGGTTGTTCTGCAAGGTCATGAAGGAATTGTTCGATTAACTTCATTTTGCAATGTGACCTTCCTTGTGACTCGCACATCCCGCATGAGAAGTTTGAACGAATTCTGTTAATCCGTTCGTGAGTAATTGGTGTCACAAATAGCGGTTATTCGGCAAGGTCAAAAGTCATGAAGGAGTTAAACGATTGACCCCATTTTTAATTAATTTATTTGAAAACGCACACAAGAATACCCAGTTGGTGGAACAGCAAATTCCTATCAATATAGGAAAAAATACACCAGGTCGCTATCAAACCACTGGGTTGCGGAAACGAAAAACAACATCACAACAAAAATAATTCGTGGGCAAGTATGAAATAGAAAAAATGAAATTCCAACTGCTTGGATGAGTTTCGAAGAGGTTGTGAAAGACTTCCACTTGATGTCTTTTGTGATGGACGCTCGAGCCGCTTCAGCTTTCCTCCTCTTAAAAAAATAAAATATTGCCTACTATGTCGCATATATGTATATATCATATTATAAGATTACAGTATATATATATTTACATATATTATATATGCTTTTCAAATTTCAAATAATTTACCTCGATAATAAGTAGAATATTTATTACAACTACCACTATCCCAATAAATATCTCAACAAGGTACTTGATTATGTTGAAATAATTTAGATTATTAAATTGATGAGGCGTAAGTGATTCACCGAGAATCAGAAAGACGTCAAATGGTAAACTAAAAACAATCGACATCAAAAGAGCAAGACCAATCGTAACAAATATTTTCATTGAAATCCACCAATGGCTATGCTCCAAAGGATTTTTTATGGAAACATATCTAAAAGATAAAAATGGTTTGCTTACGACTTGAAAATTGTTAATTACAAAATCAGGATAGCATTGAAATTAGTGTATTTTACGATGAGCAATTACAAATCGCATAAAATATGTTAAAATGTGAAAAAATGTTCGTTGAGGTATCATTGTTATATGTTCACGGTATTGGTGGGCCAATTTATGTTACACAATTTGAAAAATCGTGCAATTTTGATATGGCAGACACTAATTTTTTCGTATTTTGCGGGTGAAATAAATATTCTCCCAAAAAAAACCCAAGTTTGCATTAATAACACAATTCTTAATTTAGCGATGTGCATGAAATTTTTTGGACATTGTACTTCACACCATTTTGCAATTCTGTATTGATTTGGTATATCGAACACTAATGTAGCTTACTGTTTGCGGATTCCACGAGTATTCTAAAAAACGTATAATTTAATTCACAAACCCGAAAACAGTTCAAAATTTAACCTTCACCGATTTGCATGAATGTATAAGTGTAAGCTACATTAGTGTTCGTTGTATTAAATCGATACAGAATCGCATGATCTTGCAAATGGTGTAACATAAATAGGCCCACCATATCGGGAACGATACTTAAACGAAGCTACGCACCACCATGTGCATAACTATGGCTACCTGATGTCTACCTGTTGGCAAATAATTGAACAATGTCTAATACTATACTAATACATTGTCAAATATTTGAATCCCAATTGAACTGACGCAAAAAATTGCATCCATGAGTGTCAGACAAGTTAAAAAGTTCTTAAATCCTTTGGGCATGTTCATATTCATTATAATGTGAATTGTCAACAAGTTAAAAACAAAACCAAACAATCCAAGAAGACTCATAATCGTTAAATATAAATTGGTGACGTGGAAATGATTTCTTACTTCGTTGTAGTATGTGTGGTCACTATTGTTGTTCGAAGAAAGATTCGAAAGCACAAAATAAGTTTCATTTTCTTGTTCAATGTATTCCATTTTTTGCTTCTTAATACAAAATGAACTCGTATATGTGCGAGATAAGAAACAAGCAATAATACGTCTGCTTGGCAAATGTGAATTTATTATACTAATTTAACAAAGTCAGAAGAACATAATTGATTGTACTATTTTTGTTATAATATTCAAAACTACATACAAAAAACTGGTTAGTAAGAACAACTCACATTCATATATATTGATTAACTATTTAAGTGATAACGCATTACCAAAAAAAATTGAAATGCACATGGGTGTGGGTAGTTTGTGGGAAAAACCCATGGGTTTTTAGTTTCCTGGTTCAATTACACACAAGCACACTTGCACACTATAATTGTGGATCGTTATTAAAATGATCGTCAAATAATTATTAAATAAATTTTTCTAGCTAATCATTGAACTTACATATTATTACACATTTTAAACTTTATTAACATTTTCATGCCTTACATAATTTCCATAATAATAGCTTTATATTTCATCGTTGAGTAGAGTTGCACGTCATGCACGCACATAAACCTAACAATATAATTTCCTGAGAAAACGGGAAAAATCGTGAAAAATTGCATCCATCATTGCCAGACAAGTCAAAAAGTTTTTAAATCCTTTGGGCATGTTCACATTGATTATAATGTGAATTGTCAACAAATTAAAAACAAAACCAAACAATCCAAGAACACTTATAATCGTTAAATATAGTGACGTGGAAATGATTTCTTACTTCGTGGTAGTATGTGTGGTCGCTGGTTTTGTTCGAAGAAAAATTCGAAAACACAAAATAACTTTCATTTTCCTGCTCAATGTATTCCATTTTTTACTTCTTAATACAAAATGAACTTGAATATGTGCCATGTGCGAGATAAGAAACAAGCAATAATGCGTCTGCTTGGCAAGTGTGAATTTATTATACTAATTTAGCAAAGTTAGAAGAACATATTTTATTTTACTATTTTTGTTATAATGTTCAAAACTACATGGTTGGTAAGGACACCTTACAAGAATGTAATAATTATATCTCTTTCTGTGGTATTTACATACACAGAGTATGAAGATAATATTATAACCATTGACTGTGCTACCTATTGTACCTATGCTCAGGCTTAATCCCATAATGGGCCTTGAGATGGTATTCTTTCTGGTAAAAATTTTTCTGGTATTCTGGTAAAAAATGCAGATTACTTCATATAAACCTGCTACGTTCGAGAGGTAATTCCCGATTTATCTACACCATGATAAGGCGGGGCCTTTAAATTAAAACACACACACAAGAACACCTTACATTCAAATATTGATTAACTATTTAAGCGATAATCCATCACCAAAAAATAGAAACACACATGGGTGTGGGTATTTGATGGGAAAAACCCATGGGTTTTTCGTTTCCTGGTTTAATTTCACACAAGCACACTATAATTGTGGATCATTATTAAAATGATCGAGAAATATTTATTAAATAACTTTTTCCAGCTGTTCGTTCAATTTACATATTATATCATATTTTAATTTCATAATTACATAGTTACTGAATTAACATTTTTTCTAGCTATTCATTGAATGTACATTTGATAGCATATTTTAATTACATAATACACTCTCAGAAAGGATAAATCGTGAGCCGAATTTCAATAGCGTAACTTCTCTATCTGATAATTGCTACCGCCGTTAGAGTTCTCTTCTCTAACTAGGTATACTGCCTGTCAATCGTAAGGAGGAAAAATAATTACATAGTTACTGAATTAACATCTTCATGTCCTAAATAATTTCCATAATAATAGTTTCCTATAATTAGTTTAGTCGAATTGCACGCAATGCACGCACGTATAACTATCAACATTTTCAAATTTCGTGAGAGAATGGGAAAAATCGTGAAAACCGTGTAAATACGAAAACCTATCAACAATTAAGCAAGCCTATAGAAGCTGGCAGTAACATTTGTCAATACATTATCATTAATTTCCCCAGAACATTTTGTAGTACGTGCGTATAATAAATTTTAGAAGTACAAGACGTGCATAGACAAGGCAGATTGTTGGATTTGTTTTAATATGCAAGCAACATCAATCTGACGACTGTTGATTCAGAAAGAAGTTGAAAGAACATTGCAGAGTTGTGAGACGTATTGCTGTAAAGTATCCAGAGTTTCTTTGTAGTAATACACTTTGTCTTACTATAGGTATATCTGTAGGTTGAAAAACATTAAACTGGCCAACTTTGAATCAGTACTTTTGGAATTATAAGCGTATTGGCGTTTGCTGCCGCTCTATTCTGCTGTCCGGGTGCGACGCACCTCTAGCACTCCCGGATCTACGCCACTTACAGATATGTAAAATCATTTTTTCTTGATTAACAGTTTTAGACAAAAATTAAATGTAAAAAAAGGTTTATAATATGTTCATAAATTATGGCGTTAACAATGTAATGAAACTGTACCAAAATAAACAGTATTTGAGCTTCATTAAATTAATGGGACGAATATGAATAAATGTATAACCTCGTTACTCAAGATTTGTATACTTTGGAGATTTTTAGTTACATTTCAAATTGATTTACCTAAATGACATTACCTTCCCATAATAATTTAGATCTAGTGGTATCCTTTAGTTACACTTATTTTAGTAGGTGAAGATATAACAACATTTTTAACACAGATATGAGAATTTTTTTTATTGATTAACAGTATAAGACAACAATAAAATGTGGCCGAAAAAATCCAAACAGTTGAAACTCTGCTCAGCTATTTTTTCCCAACCGAATTATAGATAATTCATACGTTTATAAAAAAATCGGGGCAAGTAAATTTTGATAGCACCCGTCCATAAGTTACTAATGGTGGGTCGAAAACAAAAGGTTTTTTCAGAAAATGCTCAAATAATAATAGTTCCCCCAAAAATTCTGAATATTAGAACGATTGTCGGGCTTAATTTTAACTAATATGTTAACAAATAAGAATAGTAATATTTTAATCTTTATTGTAAGCAACAAATTTTATATTCATAACACATGATAAACGTTAAACTGTTCGACTACTATCTGTAAGGAAAGTGTGGTCCAAAAGTAAAGATACTAATAACCTGAATTACCTGAAGTTAAAGTTGGCATTAGCTGGATCATCACCTCGATAATAAGTAGAATATTTATTACAGCTACCACCATCCCAATAACTATCTCAACAAGGAACTTGATTATGTTGAAATAATTTATCATGTGGAATCGATGAGGTGTAAGTGAGTAGGTAACTAGTACACGTTTATCGTCCCCTAAAATAAACCCCCTACACGTTTATCGTCCCTCGCCTAAAACCCTGTACACGTTTATCGTCCCTTTTACAACTGCAGAAATTGCTATGTATTAATCGTACTCTTCTGGTGGGTACCTATCTATGTAAATAAAGTCTACTGATCGAGGTTTGATTGACAGCGTGTTTTTACGCGCGAATATTACACTATATTTTAAAAAATTGTTATATTTCTTACTACTTTTTGTTCTTATACGTTCTATATTATAATTTTTGACATTATTTCAATGCTTGCTTGACGGCGTTGTATTCAGGATGAAGAATATAAATTTTTATTTTCGGGAAGTTCCTGCACTTTACATACCGAGTAGTAGTATAATAGGTGTTAAGAGTGCAAAAGTCTCCCGACTTCACCCTGCGTATAAGGTGTGTAATTCTGCTATATCTCAGGAAAATCCGAAATTTTTACAAAAGCTGTTGTAAGGTGACTGTCGAAATTTTAAAATTAAAAGCGATTAAACTCGAATTCATGTTCCAAGCTCCATCTAGTGATAGCACTTGTCCTTCAAACTGCAGTTTTTTATCTGAAGATGATATTTTCGTACTGTTAAATGTTATTTAGACTTTCCATGCAAATAAATAAATATACTGGAAGGTTTTAAATACGATTATACAATCTTACAGTTGTTTCACGCAAAATAAATACTCAGAATGCTAATTGAGTTAACCATACAGCTATTTAAAGCAAATTAATTAATCAGAAAGCTTTTTCAAGCAAATTAATCAATCAGAAAGCTGATTAAACCAATCAGAAAGCTTTCTCATCCAATTTAACCGATCTCGAAGTTATTTAAACCACTCAGAAAGCTTTTTCAAGCAAATTAATTAGTCAGAAAGCTAATTAAAACAATCAGAAAGCTTTCTCATCCAAGTTAACCAATCACGAAGCTAATTAAACCACTCAGAAAGCTTTTTCAAGCAAATTAATTAATCAGAAAGCTAATTAAACCAATCAGAAAGGTTTTTCAAGCAAATAAATTAATCAGAAAGCTAATTAAACCAATCAGAAAGCTTTTTCAAACAATTTAATCAATCGTTAAGCTAATTAAACCAATCAGAAAGCTTTTTCAAACAATTTAATCAATCGTTAAGCTAATTAAACCAATCAGAAAGCTTTTTCAAATAATTTAATCAATCGTTAAGCTAATTAAACCAATCAGAAAGCTTCCTCAAACAAATTTATTAACCAGAAAGCCAATTAAACTACTCTGAACACAAATTAATAAATCAAAAGCTTTTTGCAGCAGTTTAAATACTTATGGATCTAATGAAACTTCAAAGCATTTAACCGATCACAAAACTTCATAATACCTCTTAATGAATTATTAAACGAGCAGTACTGTTTTCAAAAATTAATCAACCTATCAGATTTTATTATTATATTACTTGTATCCTTTTAATATTAAAAATAAAATATTAAAGTGAAATAAAGAAATAAACCAGACAAACTGTACTTGTATGTTTTAGTGCATGTATTTGCTGAGTCATCGTCCAGTTGTGATAAACAATTTAGGTCAACGAATTCGTTCGAACGTAGAAGCCGTCAGAGCTATCAAACATAGCTGCATAACAATAACGAGACGAATACGATTTCAGTACGAGAATAATAATGTTGGAATAATATAATATAATGACTGTATATTAATACTGCTAGTACTTGATCGACAATCATGAAGGTTGCACGTGCATACTTTAACCCACTTTTTAGTGGGTCATTCGCCGGGGCATCGACGTTTATTAAAAATAGAAAATTAGAAAGTCATCACGATGAAGTAATGAAACAACTTTATAAGCTGAAGCCGTATGTTTTACATCGGCCGTTTAGACGTAGATTTAAAAGAAGAAAATTTATGGTATTCTTTCGCCATTATCAAATTCAGATTGATCTAGTTGATTTTACAAAATACAGAGATGAAAATAGCGGTTATAAATACATACTCACTGGTATTGACGTTTTCTCAAAATTAGCTGCAGTTGCATTTTTAAAAACTAAAACTACAACTGAAACAAGGAAAGCACTTACAAAAGTAATTAAAGCACTCGGCAAGCCGGTATTTATCTTAAGTGATATGGGTGGGGAATTCAAATCTAAACATATGATTGCTTACCTAAAAGGACAAGGAATTAAACTAATTCATACGTATGGAGATAATAAAGCTGCAGTAATTGAAAGATGGCATAGAACAATCCTTGGAAGGTTAGGCAGATATTGGACACACTCAGGCAACCGAAAATACATAAAGGTTTTACCAACGCTAGTGAAAAGTTACAATGCAACGATACATTCAACAATAAAAATGAAACCAAAGGATGTAAATGATGAAAATGAACATATTGTGTTCAATAACATTTTCAAAAACCTAATTAACCAACGAAAACGCAAACCAAAGTTCAAAGTAAATTTCCTATCCAAAAAAAGTGTTCAGGAAAGGATATGAACAAACATTCAATATTAATGAAACTTACATTATCGATAAAGTGCATACTACTAATCCACCAACCTATTCCTTGAGAGACAACGAAGGAAAACCTATAAAAGGAACGTTTTATGAACCTGAAATGACATTTTACACTGAGAAGTAGTAAGATGGACAACGAAATTGTTAGAGTTTACAGTGGAGCGTGTAAAGACATATTTACAGCCAACAATGGCAGCAATTTTTGCAACCAATTATATAAACCATTAAAGTTGCCATTATATCAATATGAATGTGGAGTTGTTAATGCGGATTTTATTCCCAAAGACAATAATTTATTCGGACATATAAAAGCAGATAATGTTATAACGATTAAGTTTGTCGACGGTGAAACAAAACATATTGGTATTAATGAACCTAAACAGCACACACTTACAAATTTGATAGAATTCATAAATAAAAGTTTAATAGACGAAGGAATACGCTACGAGTACTTTGACTATAAAGTGGTAGTACGTAATTTAAAAGACAAGGACGTAGTAATTACTATTGGTGAGGGACTACATAAAGTTTTTGAACAAAAATCATTTACTATAAAAGCAAAAGCTGCTATACTGATTACGAACATTCGTCATTCAGTCTTTCAGCCGAAGAGAGTTCACATCTTAACTGATTTTACTAAAAATCAATTAACTGCGGGAAGATATTTACCGTTAATTAAAACATTATATCCTACTGTCGGTGCTTACCATCAAGAACCAACTTCACAAGTTGTATATGTGCCAGTTATCAAGCAGGAGATAAACACAATAAAAATCAAATTCATCGACGACAATTATAACGACGCTGTAGTGCCAGAGTCACACTCTTACGTTGAACTTATATTTCGACCTAAACGGCTTTAAAATGGGTGTCGGAAACCAACCAAAATCATATTCTGTCCCTCTGCAAAGTATAAATACAATCGAAAAACAATCAGCAATCAGAAAAAAGCGCAGTATCAAGAAAGCTCTCAAGAAGCCAACATCAATTAAAAAGTTACCTCTTCAGAAAATCGTAAAGAAACCGAAACGTGGACGCCCCAAAAAAAAATGGCATCTGTACACACCGTGGAAGGTAGTATTGCTACATTAGGAGCAGAAGTAGATTTATTCCAAATTCCGTCTACAGATATGACAACCTCTCACAGTGAATATCAGTGCATCTACCCAACCAACTCCGTGAAAGAAGATTTTGCTGATATAAACTTTCATATACTCGGAAACAACACTTTCCTAGACCTTCAAAACAGTTACTTAGACATAACCGTACGAGTTACAAACGGAGATGGAACTACGCTGACGACAGAAAAGAAAGTCGCTCCTGTAAATAATTTTATGCATGCTTTATTTAAAACATGCGAACTTAGTATTAATGATACTCCTATCACTTCTAACGCTAACAATTATCCTTATATTGCATACATTAGTACTTTATTAGGTAATGACTCCAGCTATAAAAATACACAAGCACGTAGTCAGCTATGGTATGAAGACACAGCCACAGATGATTTCACAGATTTAAACACTGGTATGGTTGCCCGACAGAAAGCCATATCAACAAGTAAATCTTTGCGAATGTGTGGGCCGTTAATGGTCGACATGGCTCAACAGCAACGCTATGTAATTAATAACGTTGACGTAAAGATTAAACTTTCAAGAAATAATGAGAGTTTTGCCTTATGGTCTAGTGCAACTGATTTTAAAATTCATATAGATAAAGCCATGTTTCATGTCAAAAGACATGTATTAACTCCGTTAGCAGTTAATTATGTTAATGAAAGACTTAACACACAGGCTGCTCTGTATCCTATTCAGCGTACTGAAATAAAACAGTTTACAGTAGCAAAAAGTATGTCACAAGCTGTATGTAATAATCTCTTTGTGGGACAGCTGCCTCAATTTATTGTTGTTGGTATGACTTCTACAGAAGATTATAACGGAAACTTGAAGAGTAGTTCCTATCTATTTAAACATTTTGGTTTAAAAACCATAACTGTAAAAGTAGATAATGAATCAGCAAATTTCAAATATTTGTAGTTTAACGATGATAATTATTTGCAAGGTTATCGTACTTTACTTCTTGCTGCCAAGAACAGAGACAACGGTAATGGAATTTCATATGATGAATATTTAAATGGTTACTTTTTTACCGTATTTGAATTAGCGGACGCCGTTGATGGTAATCAATTAAGACCTGAAAGAAAAGGAACCCTAACAATAGACATGTCTTTTAATAAACCTTTGGTACAATCTATTAATGTGTAAATGTATGCACAATACCAAAATACTGTTAAGATATATAACAATCAAAACGTCAGAGCTGTGAAGTGTGATGCAATATTGTAGTAATGATAATAATTTTCTATATATTATATGCCATGTATAATAGAAAATGATAATATTAGTATTAGTTATAAGAAACAGCTTGAATATAGATAAACTTAGATATATAATGATTTACAGATATACTTTGGATTTTATCGGATATAGTGTAAATGTTTTATAAGAAGAATAAAACACATTGGTTATATAAATTCCACATTACCGTTCACATTCTTTCACAATGAACACTTTCATGAATGCGTTGTAAAAAACCGCAATGTAGCATTGTTGGTGATTACTCCCCTTGGATAATGGACTCTTCCTCATTTATCTCATAAAATGCAATGTTAAGGGCGGAAAGCCATCATTACTCGTTGAGTAATGCAACTCCTCCCATGCCTTTATGAACTCATGTTTGATTTCTTTTCGAAATAAAAGTTGCTTTGTCATCATTCTAATTTCCTCTGGTGTAGAAGAATTCTCATCTCCGCTTTGAACTATGCCGAAATCTAACAAAAAATGGCCTAATGTAAGTGGTATAAATATTACCAAAAAATATTTATTAACTTTTTATTTATTCATGTTATTACTAACTAAACCATTTTTTAGTATAAATGCGAAGTGTTGGGGTGCAGCTACCAATGTTTTAAGCACGGACAGATGCGCCGGCACAATTTTCAAGTACATGAGTGCGGAATATGTGGCGGTACATTCTTTGACGTACGTCAGCATCAACCTTGCACAGCTGAGATTCTACAACAATATGGAGCTGGACCAGGTCAACTCGAACTTCATCCTTTTCATTTAGAAGCTACAGCTCATGCATCCCGTCTCAACACTTACAGAAATGGAAATATACAAATGTATATTGATATACCGACATTGTTTACTGAAATGGAGGTACACGTAAGAAGGATTCTCCATTTCTTATTACAATCCCAGAAAGGACTCCGTGTAGAGTTTGTAGTTAAGGTAGACCTATATCATCCTCAAGATGATATATACAAAAAGACCTATTTTACTTCTTCCACAATGTCGCTAATCCACAAAAATTTCATTACCAAACTATATAAATTAGCTTTCAGCCATATGGTAAATATGTTGGAAATATTTACTTCCGAAAATAGTGGGTGGGTTTTAAATTCACTTATTTTTATGGATATAAATACTGGTAAATACAGACCGTTAAAAAGCAGTGGGTACATTCCTTTACCAGAATGCTTTAAGAAACACCGGGCTATTATTAATATAAAAAACAGAGATAATCGTTGCTTTGCCTATTGTATTGCGGCTCGATTCTATCCACATAATGGTAAACCGCGTGATGCGGTACGTCCCGATAAATATCGAAAACGTTTTAAAAATTTTGATTTCAGTATGCTCAAGTTTCCTGTAGAGATTAAAGATCTTACAAAATTTGAGGATGCTAATAATCTTAGTGTAAATATATACTTTTACGATTTGGTGAATGATAAATTCGAATTATACCCAGTTCTTTTAACAAAGAAAATTATTAACCGAGACAGGCATGTTGACCTTTTAGTGTTACACAATAATGAAAACAAACATTATACTCTGATTAAAAACTTTTCAGGATTACTTGGTAACCGTCAAACAAAATTTGATATGTGCAGGTATTGCCTCACAAGACAACTGTATTTCACAGCTTACTAGACATGAGAAAAGATGTAGGAAAATGATAGAAAATGACAATGAAAGCGTTAACAGTGAGATAGATGATGAAGAGGAAGTCGAGTATACAAAATCGGCTGAGAATGACCGATATAAGCCATGCGAAATTTGTAAAGCCAAGTTTAATAGTATTTCACATTTAGATTATCACGAAAGCCTTTGCCGTATGATCAAAGGTCCTATCATTAAATTCCCTCAGCATGAAACTGAAATAAAATTTCGAAAACATTTTCAGCTTTTTCCGGTCCCTAATGTATGCTTTGCTGATATTGAAGCATTTTTAGTTCCTGTAGGCAACAGTCAGGAAGGGAAAAAAAGTAAAGTCATTAACGAACACGTGGCCGGTTCTTATTCTTATTATGTTGTCGGTGATGAGGGAATAATAAGTTCGAAGGTGTACGATGGTCCAGATCCATTACGACATATGATTGAAGCATTGCTTGTGGAAGCTGATGAGTATAGAAAGCGTTTGGAAGAGAATGAGCCTCTCGCGATGAGTCCATCTGAGGAAATGGAATTCAAATCAACAGCATTTTGCGAACTGTGCAAAACAGAATTCAATCCCTCGACTGAGGCTGCAGATTATGATGAAAATGTTAAATATATAAATAAAAATAGGCATCACGCTCATTCCAACACATCCTATAAAGGTAAAGCGTTCAGAAAAGGTCAATATATATCAGCGTTATGCGACGGATGTAACTTAGCATTAAAGCCAAGTAAACAGTTAAGCGTCCTTCTACATAATAGTATGAGGTACGATAATAAACATATTATTCAGGCCCTTCATCCCTCGTTCTTAACTACAAAGAATGTAAAATTACTTGCAAAATCCAAAGAACACTTTCTTAGTATCACTATAGAAAATAAAGTGAAAATAATGGACAGCATACAACATCTAAGGACTTCATTAGATCAGTTGGTTAAAAATTTAGTAGTTACAGGTAAAGAACATTTTAAAATTACCAGGCAAGCATTTCCAGATTTCTCAGAAAAAGAAATGGACGATGTACTTAGGAAACAAGTATTTCCATATAGTTATATGACGGGACGTGATGTTTTGTTAGAGACAAAATTACCTCCTATCGAAGCGTTTTACAATGACCTTGTAGGCGAACCATGTAGCCAAGAAAATTATAATCATGCTTTAAAATGTTTGAACTATTTAATTGCAAGACATTTGGTTGTTATGCTAAAATATATCTTCAGTTAGATACTACACTCTTAGCGGACACATTTTTATATTATAGAAATCAGATGATGAGCGAGTTTCATTTGGATCCTGTACATTCTCTAACAAGTAGTTCATACACTTGGCAAATTTTTCTTTATTGTGCAAAGGCGAAAATAGATTATATAAAAGATATTGACATTTATAACATGGTTAGAAAAGGATTAAAAGGTGGGATTTGCAATTCGAATCAGCGTTTGGCAATGTCAAATGTAAAAGGAAATGAAAATTTTGACGATAGTAAAGACGAAAATATGTTGTTATTTACAGATATGAACGCACAATATCCATTTTCAATGATGAAACCATTACCTTGCCGAAATTATACATGGCTTACAGAATCAGAGTGTATAAATTTTGATTTTACGAAATTAGGTGAGCAAAAACAAGGTGTAGGCTATTTGTTCGATATCGATATTGAATACGACGATGCACTTCAATTAGCTACAGCTTTGTTACCGCTTGCTCCTCATAAAATAAATATATGTGTAGAAGAACATTCTAATTATCAAAAAAATTTCAATATTACCACATATGCAACAGAGAGAGCAGAAAAAGTGGTGAGTATGACAGGATTCGAACCTGCATCCCTTGCATTCCGGGCAAGTGCTCTACCTTTAAGCTACATAGGCACTCACAATTCCCACTCTCTCCAGGGTCCCATATGTGGCGAAATGAACTCCAACCCAAAGCAGACACAACCCGTCTTGAACCATTTTTATTAAATTCAGACCAATGCTGCATCCACCCCAAGGATCCATATAGATACATTGAGTCCATTAAGCATACATTTCCTAATGTGTTCACTACTTTTGTTATATATTCTTGCTTTGTTTTTAATTATTTTTTAATTTTTATGATGAATAATGAATAATAAATGAAAAAGGGTCTTACAAAGGTGATCGTCGAAGCCTTGAAAGTATAAATGGTGAAGATGAAAATTCTGCACGTAGAGTTTCCCACTGCAATGTACTATTCCCTTTTTGCCAGGTCTTGTGGCTTGGCAAAGAGATGTGTCTCCGATTTCATTTATTTTCCCAACTTCAATGCAGGGCAAAACATGACTTTTCAACGGCATCAAGCATAAATTTTCACTTCTGTAAGACTCAGTCACATTTTCAATTGTGTTGGTCTTTCCCCTCTGGAAAGAAAAGTAGTACGGTAAAATTTAGTACTGTACCAATAAACAATTAATTAGATTTATTATAAGTGTTAATGTGTTAAGTACTTCTGAGATGCAATGCGACAACACAATTTCGCATTGCAAAATATTTTTGCACTCCCAATGGTTTAGAAATGTGTAATAAGTTGTAGCATCGTCATAACTCGGAGGAAGTGCTTCACAAACAAAAGCATTGTGCTCTTTCGAGAAATACAGTGGAAAGTTTTCTGTTCACAAAAATATTTATCATATCAAACATTTTCTAACCAAATTTATAGCATTTTCTTTAAATGTCGAATAAAAACAATTTCGGAATAGTTTATTTGAAGTAAGATTTATAAGTGAGCCTACCGTAGTAATCATAAAAAATTCTCCAGTACGATTGCGCAATGTTTGTAATAAAATTTAACTGGTTGTAAGTGTTGTTCTCCGCCCAACCTTTGTAATTTCGTCGTTCATCTTCAGTCAAATACGGAATGTGAAGTGTTGCAAAATATCTCGAGTTATTTGTAAATTCGCCAATGCACAGTGTGGCCAAAAAATTTTTTTGGCGGCGAAAAGGAAATTTGTCAAATTTCGAAAAAGCCAATGTTTTAATTGCCTAAAATATTGTCCATACAAT
>JABASD010003501.1:0-19778 GCA_019776165.1 Pogonognathellus flavescens
CTGTGGATTTTTTAATTTTTTTAACAGATTGTGAAAGAATTCGTAGCTTCCTCATCGTGCATAGTCCTTCTACCCAAAATATAAAAGGACGTACAGTGAGAAGTGTTCGTCTGGATGATTTGATGGATTTGTCTGTGTTCTTTTGTGCAACGAGACAATAATACTTGTGTGGAGTGATCGTTGAATATTGTAATACACCTTTTGGTAGTGGGGTATGTGTTTTGTACAGTTGTACTTAATTGTACCTAAAATTAAATTATTCGTGTAGATGTACGGATGTGCACCTCATTACCTTCTACACAGACTGCATTACAAGACTGAGACTGTGTTCGTTTTCTTAGACGGAAGTAATAATGTAAATAAGTGTAGTTATATCAGAAAGGGTTGAAAAGGAATTCTAATGAACGTCGTGATTAATAAGATTGGATTGGCGGAAAGAGATATTATTATTTCCGAAATTGAATGTAAGAGATTTGTTTGTGTTTTAATCAAATGACTCCTTCAAGTTTTCAAGTCTAGTCATTCAAGAAAAGGAGATTGGTGCTAAGTGCTTTATTATACATACATAGTGAGAGTTACTTAAATAAGTTGTGAACAGTTTTCTGCTAACTACTCGTCTGTTTCTAAGATTGAATGAAAATTAATGCAAAGTGGATTGCTCAGAGGACTCAAGTGACAAGATAAGAGAGAAACAGTAATAAATAAATAAAACAAAAACAATCATGTCCGACTCGGATGGAGATGAGGAGGTAAATAGACACACTAAACAATTTTTTATTCTTATGTAATATTATAATCTTATCCTTTTGTTGATGTATTTGACTGGAAAATGCATTTAAAACTAATAATGATACAAGCAGAAAATATTAATTCATCTTAAGAATTAAATAACTACAATTTTTTTACATCTAGATGTTTTGTCTTTAAATGTAATTATTCACAGTAGAATTTTAATGCAATGCAAACATGCATTTTGTGATAACTATGCTTACGCATATAAAGTATTATTTGCATCTACATGAACTAGCTTTTATCCGTATATTATATGGACAAAGCAAAACATTTACGTTTCAGACAGTTAACAATATTCCAATAATATATACCTATACGCTTTTAATTAAGTAGGTCGAGATGAACATTTAGTAAAGTTAATGAGAATGATGGCTAAGAAGGTTGCTTCTTTGTCTTAAGTGATTAAATTTATATCAGTGCTAATGAGAATTTTAATGTGAAATTTTCAGAGCTTCCACGATGCTATGGAGGATCAGCCCAAGTAAGTATCCAATCTTTTTCATGCAATCTTTTAAAGTTCATTTGCTCTTTGCTTTGCTTTGGGTATATCTTCTGTTGGTATTTATAGTCAGTTTTTAATTTAAAATAAAAGTGAATGAGATATTCCGGAAAAAGTATATAAGCTACAAAGTAAAATTATTAAAATGTAATACATAATAATAGCATATTATATGTATGTAATAGTCATATAGTTCAAAAGCAAAATATTTATTTGTTAGCATACTTTTATTGTTAGTAGTAGAACATTGTACATTATAACGTTGTGCTATGCAAAAGTGTTTTTTCATCTGGAGGTTTGCCGGTTGCTCTTTTACCATGAGACTTTCTCATGTTCATATTAGTACTGACAGAACAGTTCATGAATTCAGTTTTCAAATAATAATCGTCCTTTCTGTTAAAGATAGACAGTGCATTCATTTTTTTGAAAAACTGTAAGAGTTTCTAGAAACAATAAATTTCAAGAAAAGCTGATGTTATCTTTCCAAAGATTCTGGCTAATATTTATGTTGCTTGATGAGACGTATTAGAAAGGATTACACCAATTGCGTCGGAGGAAGGATTTAGAGCAATGGAACTGTCAAACTAAGATTTAATATTTTCTAAGGGTGCTGTAATTTAAGACTTTTAAAGCTCCTTTTTATTCATCCAAACTGTAAAATGTTTTTTCAACGTATGTATTAAGTCTATCTAATTAAAATAAAATAATGACCTACTGAAGGTATGCTATATAGCCACAGAGTCGCAAGCAGTTTTATTTTCATTGTAGCATTGCTAATGTATTTTATTTGCAGATATCTTAACCCTAACTATTTGTTTTTTGCTTAAAAATTAATTTGACATTTCACCATTTAATGTAATTAAGCAAGAAAATAATTAGAAAAGTTGTGTAATTATTCCCAAAAGAAAAGTTATGGAAGCGATTGTGTCTGGTGTAATGGGTTCTCCTGGTAAGATCATTACGATATTTATGCTTATCAGATGAGACGATTTCTAATAATTATTGTCCTGATTATATTGTATGCAATTCTGTTTAATGAAACAAGTAAGGAGTTTGTGTTGAATGAAAGATATAATTGTACGTTGTGGTTTAGCGAATTTAATCGTGTGAATGGGTGAAGGTGAATTAGTTGGAAAGTTGTGATGTGACATGACACATATTCCCATTGCATGTAGGAATTAAACATTATTTTTTTAATTGATGTGAATAAAATCAACATGTTTACACGTACTAGTGATACATGCACAATGCTCATAAAATTTGTAGTCTTACAGAAAACAGAAGTTATACGATGTACACTGTAGTACACTTATAATTTTAGTTTGTGTTGCCAGCTAATTCTTTTTTTTATAATATGTCTTGTTATGAAAAAGTATAACTTACTTTTTAATATGGCACAATTTTTCTTAATGTTGATATTTTAGACCTCATGTCATGGACTTGGAGACTAGCGTGGAGCAAGCCAAACTAGGAATGAATTTATTCATGAATAATCGTTTCGATGAAGCCCGTGCAATCATGACACCGTGGTATGTTTCTTACTAAATTATTGAAGTACCTTTGTGGTTTAAATAATAGTTTTCCTTTAGTTAATATCATATCGGGCATATATTCGAAGATTGTCCGTACTTTAAAACAAGTACAAAGAAAAAGAGTGTCATTTAAAAAATGGAAATTTTAATGGATGCTATAAAGGAGCTAATCATGCAAACAAATCTTACAAGGCCAAAATAAAGTGTTAGCAACTTTTAGTAGTTTTTTCATTACAATTGTCTATTTCTGTCATTGCATCATTTGACTTTGAATGTAATACAAATGCAATCAAAGAATTCATACACTGCCTGTACCGCCATGTACATAGTAGAAAGTTGTAATACCAATTTGTAACAAAATCCGTCAGATTTGGAAACCAAATTAACATTTTTTCTCAAACGCAGAAGTATACATTTTTTATATTTTGTTTGCAAACTAGAATAATTTTCCTCATTACAAAATATGGATGAATTTGTACATTATTATCAAATGTTTTTGGCTTACAAAATTATAGCTTTTCTGTGGCTATTGCATTTACAGAAAAATAAAAAAATTCAACTCTCTTTATGTACAAATAACACATCTCCAATATAGGTACCTATCATATCTTAT
This sequence comes from Pogonognathellus flavescens, assembly GCA_019776165.1. Lineage (NCBI taxonomy): Eukaryota > Metazoa > Arthropoda > Collembola > Entomobryomorpha > Tomoceridae > Pogonognathellus > Pogonognathellus flavescens. The sequence goes on from JABASD010003501.1 coordinate 3,437, forward strand.
TGTGATGCTAATAAACATGCATTGTTTGTCTCAGGGCAAAAGACAGCATGTATCACGCTTTGGGCCACGGAGTATTTCAGTTTTTGGAAGCGGTGATGACTTTTGAACAGGTGAGTGGTATTGAGACGACAAGAGAACATTGTCATTCGTAAAATGAACGATTGAAGAATTTGAATTGATATGAGGATGTTTCCTTTGCATGTAATATTGTAGCAACATATCGAGGCAGCCGGAGAAGCTTTGGAGCAATCTGTGGAAGTGTGTCATAGATTTAGAAAAAAGAGTACTGTATACGAGTCACTGGGGAAAATAGTTAGGAAACCGAACTATGACGCTCTCCGTGAAGGTATGTGTGCATGTATGCAACTATAAACAGACACATCTACAAAATCCACTTTATATGCAATCTGTAGTAAAATTTTGCATATAAAGCTCTCATAATATCACACACTATATTTATAAACACTAATTCTCTGTCGCTTTCTTACATTTTGGTAACTCTTATCCAAACATCTTATATAATCATGATGCTCTGTGCAAGAAAAAAATTGTGAAGCAAAAACCGTCTGGGTAATAATATTATGGCAATAAGGTTCTATTCAAATCAAATCTAGCCAGCCAGCCGTAACAGTAAATGGTAAAGCCAGGTTGCAGTAGTTTACTAGTTTCTTATTCTTCTGTTTTGATCCCAAGGTTGCAAGTAGTTACTCCAACAGTAGTGTAAGACTGAATCGCAATATGTACTCAAAAAATTGTCTTCGTGAGCCAATGCACAGTAAGTAATACAAGTTTGCGTTAGGAAAAGTAAATAGAAAACTAAAACCGTAACGTACAAACAGTTATAATGGAAAATACTACACTAAGCACAATATACTACTACTAGTCCACAAAATGCATTAAAGTAAAAGTACACTTTATAAGTTAAAGTTTGCGTAAGGCAGGAATTTGCTTTCCTCTTCCATGCACTTATAGATAAATAAATGCCTTCATGGCATGGCTGTATAAAATGCCCATTGGCCATGTGCAACGCTGTAGTGTATCCACTTTGCTAAAAACAGCCTAAACAGGAAGGTGGCTTTTAATGGTTTATCATCGTCTCAGCATACCTTATCCTCGGTCCAACTAATAACTATTTTTGGTTTCTCTCCGTGGGTTTTAATTTAATTGATACTGTATGTAGATGCAAACTTTGTAAATGAAAAAATGCCTTTTTCAATTCTTTTCTACATTTCTCTAGTGCACTTGCTGTGATATTATTATCCTTTATGCAATAATAGTCCTTAGTACAAATTATTAAACATCCATTTCTAAACGCTTTCTCTCATGACTTCTCAACTCACAATGCAATAATAGCCTTATAGCCTACCCACTCTAATAACTTATAAAATTGTTCTTTTGCATGATTTCTAGTGCACTTTCAGGGGGAGAGCGTAATGAAAATTTAGAACTATTATTATATACTATAACACAATAAACTTTTTATGATAGATTTTTATATTTTTATTACAAAGTAATTTTCAGTAAATGTAGTTTTCAGTAGCACATGAGTACTTCCTATTCACCTTCTTTGAAGCACTACATAGTACCTTATAATGAAGCTGACGAAATTAGTTATAATTCGTGTTATATTTTGATTTGTTTTTAATGTATTTTTACTTTGGTAAAAAATGGCATGTGGGTTCTGAAGACTGCTAATGAACTACAATTGCTAATAGTGAAGAATTAGCTTTCCCCATACAAATTGTTATTTAAGTAAATTTAATTTATTAACCATAGATGTATTTTTGTGCACTGTAGATTTTGCACGTATTGGCGTTAGTTGTCCAGTCCATAAGTCATTTGAGTAAAATTAAGCACAAAATTAAGACGAATGTTTTAGATTTAATTTAGCCAGGAATAAAAAGAAGACTTTCATCACTACCTGTAATTGTACGTGAAATCTTAGTGGATTGCATTTCACATTGTATTGAAACATTGATTGTTTTTTCAGTGAGTGTACGAACGTTTACAACCTACGACGACAACTTATGAAACAACGTAACATAATGCAAGTAGTGTGATATTAGAGTAGAAAATACTTCTAGGGCTCTTATCACTTGAATTTGACTAGAATGATGATTTCTTAGATTGTGTTGTGATTGTGAGAGACAAACTTGGATGAAAATGTTTGTAAAAGAAGGATGCTGAGGCGGATGGTGTTGCTGTGTGTATAGATTAAGAATTTTGATTGTGATTTTTGATTGTTGTAGAGGAGATACATGCGGAACTGTGCTATGCGGAATGTCTTCTTCTCAGAGCTGTTTTGACGTTTGTCGAGGATGAAAATCTCATTAGTTTTGTCAAAGGCGGACTCAAAATGCGATCATGCCTCAATGCCTACAAGTACGAAATCTAAGAGCTTGACAAGCTCTCTTTCTTCCTCCAATTGCTTTCCTGCCAATCTATTTCCTATGTTTTCCAATGATATGGGCTACTAGTTCCAACACATCAGTCTTTAACACCAATCTAAGCCATTCTGTAACTAAATACTAGCATTTACTCATTTCACACTACTCCTCCGTATAAATATATATTTTCTATACTGCACCACACATAACAATATACTTTCTCAAAGAATTACTAAAAATACGTCATCACAAACATAAACACACCCACAAACCGGTGTGTTTTAATCCGGACGCACGGCAGCCGGAGAACAGTACAAATTGGAAAACAGCTAATTCGTAGCGTAGATGTGGCTATTTGCTCGTTATCTGTACGAGTGTACAAAATGCAATAAAAATTATATACATTTAGCTTTCATCAGCGCTGGAATATCCACAATTTTATTCTCCAGCTGCCGTCCTAACACAATGCGGTCGGATTAAAACATTGCCTATATAAACACTTCTAAGAAATATAGTGAAGTGTAGGTTTTACTAGGAGAGATATTTTACTAGTTGTTGTATTGTATATAATACTAGCGGTAACCCGCTCATTACATGAACGCATTTTCATTGCAATCACAGCAATCTGCAATTTGTATTACCGCGCCATTATACACTTACGCTTTTAATCTATAGTATGGGATAGTGTGGGATGGGATAGTGTGGGATGTTTCCATGTTTTAATAATAATCCGCAGTTGTTGTCAGCTGACGGCTTAGAGCAAGCTATCAGGCTATAGCACCAAGACAGTATAGTACGTTTTAGTAAGCAGAACACACATAAAAGAGTCAGAGTATGACAGATACGGAATACATACGTGGACGTTTAGGCAGTGTATAGAATAGAATTATTGCCTTGCATAGAAATGGTTAACTGTTGAAAGGGAAAAGATAGATCAGACTTGGCCTATATATTGGTCGCAGTGAAGTCTTTCTCTCGCTCATCTCATCACACACAAAACATCACATAGTTACACACCACTGACAGACTCATCCAATCTTCCCTGATACAATAATGTTTCACTGACACTTTTATTGTTAGCCTCTTTAGATTCCTCTTTCTGTACATTAGTGTGCATCCGATAGATGTATTATTGTATCTGACTGTGTATAATAATGGAGATGTGTATAGAATGCACTATAAACATCAGTTAGGATCTGTCTCAACCTTCCCCTAGTAATTTTCTTTCCATTCCTTTCTTTCTTTCGCTGGAAACTTTGCTCTGACACAATGACACAAATGAGCACAGATAAAACATTAAATGCATCTCATCGTATGAAGTTACAGCAGAGCATTTCTCTTCTTTTGCTTTTTGACCTAGTTTGTAAATTTGCATTCCATCCTCAAACAAAGTGGGTGGGTGCCAATTTTATATCTTTCTTATCATCATCATTCACTCCTCATCAGAGTTCGTTTTTTCCCAGCATTTCTTGTTTTCGGCAACCGGCCGGCCAAAATGATGTTTGCTTTTAAATAAATTGAATTTAAATCAAAAGATTCTAAATATCAAATTAACTCTTAAACGTGATGTAACATATATTAATATTGTATAATTTAAAATGACATTTTTATTACAAAAAACTAAATATTTGTTGACAAAGTCACAGAATATTTAAAAATAGCTTTTTAAATTCTGCTGTTCTTTTTGTTTTTGCCACTTTTTGCCATTTTGGCCACTGGCCACCAAATTTTTGATGACCATTTATACTGTTTTGTTATAGTGTAATCAACTAATCAGCCAGCAGTCATACGAACCCTGTTCCGCATTAACAAGTGGAATTATTTTCCCTCTTGGCTACTGCCATTTTCCATTTCTACCTTTTCCCTAATATTACACTCAATGTCAGTTTTATGTGGTCAAACAGAGAAAATTATTAACAGAGCAGCAGAAAGACTAGCGCTCAATCAACTTCAATGACTCTAGTGAATGTAATCCTACAAGTACTCATAACATTTATTTGTTGCTTTATGATTCATAATAATAATTATCATACTCTGATTGTGGAAACACAGGGAAGATAATAATAGCGTTTGAAAAGTAGATATTTTTTTATTATATTTCATTTATTATGAAATGGGACTATAGTCTATTTATTCCTTCTTCAATTTAAAAATTTCACAGAATTTGTCAAATTTCTTCGTACGTTACTGAGAGAATCAAAACCAAAAAAGATAATCTTAAAGAGAAAACCTAGAAAAAAAGCTTACGGGCTATAACTTATAAGATTTTGTTTAAGTATAGATTGAGAAAGTTATATTGGGTTTCATTTAGTGTAATCGTAGATTGCTTTTACTGAAGGATTTATTTTGTGATTGATTTTCAATAAGAGTTAAACTTAAATAAACTTCTACGAGTCAAATCCAACTTAAATTTTCATTACAGCATGTAACATGATATTTTTCACACAAAAACAAATTTTCTTCTGGTTTACTGTGTCAGATGAAAAAAATTCAAAAATTGACAACTGCTATTGTGAATACCTACACTAATCCTTTCCTTCACCTCCAACTGCCAAATCCCATTTTCCATGAAAACTTTTGTTGATATGATTTTGAAGTGACGCTTGAATCATGGTAGACACAGTAGGCAGTAAGCATTCGGTTGTACGATAAGTCTAAACGGATTTGTACCATGGCTGCATGACATGACAAGTTCAATGAAAGTTTGTTTTGTTTCTTGAATGTAATGGAAACTTTTTTGTATTGTTAACAGAGAATGCTGGCATATTCTCAAACACCGCAACTGGGATGAAAGCAAACACAAAAGTCATTTTGAGAGTGGAGTTCGAATGGGCGTGGGAGCTTATAATTTGGTAACTACACATAACTACCTAAATATCAACAACGTATAAAATATCCAAATACCTAAAAGCCCAACATTTTCTCTGCCTTTATTTAGCTCTTAAGCGACAAATACAGTTTAATTCAAATTATACGTTCATTAGCAGAAATTTTCGGAATAAGGCTTTTGGAATGTCATAAATGAATATAACTTAACAACAAAGCAAATGATACATAAACTGCGACATGAAATTCCATGTCCTACGACACTTACTGACATCCATTTGTAGATGTGTCAATTACTCCTAACTTTTGTATTTACAGATGATATCGATGTTACCTGCTCGAATTATGAAACTTTTAGAATTTATCGGTTTCTCCGGAAACAGGGTAAGTCAAATGTTTTTTCAACTTTTTCTTACAGTATTAAGAATATTGGTGTGGGGTAGTAAATGCCATTTGTCGGTCTTACGCATTGTAATAGTGTTGTTCCATACACAATCTGAAAGCTCTAACTGCATTACTGATAAGAATCTTAACTTTCATTGGACTAAAAAAATTGTGGATCTGAAATAACTTTTATTATTTGTACTGTATCCCCCAGACTTTTCTCTTCTTTGACTCCGCAGGAGTTTTCATTAGTATCGGAAATCTCTGATCAAAAGTTTGTTCAGGGGTTTTCGACTAGAACCACGGGGAAGAAAGAGAAAGTTTGAAGTGTCATTTAGAGATGCAGATTGCATGTTTTCTTTCATTTGTCGGTGTATTGTAATTACATTGTAGCGCAATGCCTGGAACCGGGGGAAAGTATTAGCCACCCTTTACATGTTGTTGTTCTGGTTGTCCTGTTACATTTTTGTGTTTCCTTTATCATTATTTAATGCTTCCGTGATGCTAATACCTAGGACGAAATGAAGGTACTTTTCTACCATTGCTTTCGCCTTATAAAATAAAGAGTGATATAATTAAGATCTCCGAAAAACTGAATGTAGTATGTACATACAAAATATGCTACACACACACACACGTGCATGAAAGGAACGTGATGATACACAAGGATCCTTAAGGATGCAATACTAATATCGGTCTACAGAGTTTTACATAGGACAACGATTCAAAGGTCAAAATCTTCTGATTGGAAGTGTATACAGACCTAAGCTAAATTTGGTCGGGTAGTTAATTAAATTTTTGGTATTTATAGGGTGGAATTGATTGGAATAGTCAAATTTTGCACTGTTCTAATTTAAAATTTACGTTCAAACCACCGCTTACCCCAAGGTTCATCGGGAAACCGTGAGACAATATATAAAAATTTATAATTATAGTCACATTAATAAATAAATTATAACAAATTCTATCGCATAAATGTCGCAAATTTAATTAACTATCCGATAAAATTTACACCGGGTCTGTACAAGCTTCCAGTCGGAAGATTTTGACCGGCAAAGTTGAGTTGTTGTCTCATGTAAAACTTCATTATAGACCGATGTGTATTGCATCCTTAAGGCTTACTCACCCTTTTGTGAAGTAGGTAGACTGTCTGCGTCTGTAAATAAATCCATCTTATTTCGCAAACAATACAACTGCTGAATGGGCAATGGTCATTGTATTGCAGTTCCGCTTAGACATCACATAGTGCTATCTCACTGCACACTGTGCACATAGGAATGAAGAATGGCATTCTCATTAATTATATTGTCAATGCCAATCATTTGGCGGTTACTGTTCAAATGCTTTATTCCCCATATAAAAAATGTGTCAATATCTGTGTGTTGCTGTTTGCATTGTAGCAAAAGGCTAAAAGTGGTGTATAAATACCTCGTAGACATTTTCCATTTTACTGAAACCTTCTTCCTACCACAATAATCCTGAAACAGTGTAATTCTTCGTGCCAGGGATAAGTCAGAGTTACACGTTAAAAGACACGGAAGGGCTTTTTCCGTATTTTTTCGAATAATAATCGTGCACTATAAATGATAAACTGTTTCTCTTTGATTTATGATCGGTACTTTCACCGAATATTATTTATGAAGCAGAAATTAATTTTTTAGGGAAATACTAAACAATAATAGTAGTTTTTTGTTTGTGAATATGAGAAATGATTTGGTCTAATGATGTTTGTTAGGAAAGGCGTCTGAGTTTGTTTATTGACTTGTTTTCAGGAAACTGGTCTTCACCAGTTGAACATAGGATGTAATCTACGCGGATCGTTGCGCCAAATACTTTGTGCCATGGTACTTTTAGGATTTCATTTGTTTGTCAGTTACGTTTTGGGCTATGGGGACGGAGATTTAGAGTTGGCAAACCAAATCATCAACCAGCAATTAGCAGTAAGTTGGCAACGTGACATTATTTTGTAGGTAGTACTACATAAACTTAGAGACTGAGTGAATGTGAACAGTCAGCCTTATATAATTTGGTAATTATGACTACAGATATTTCCAGATGGTGTCTGGTACAACTTTTTCAAAGGGAGATTGGAGTACGTGAAAGGGAATGTTAACGATGCTATTGAATGGTACACCAAAGCATGGCAGTCCCAAAGTGAATGGGTTCAGTTCCATCATTTGTGCTACTGGGAGTTAATGTGGTCTAATTGGTAAGTAGTAAGTGCGGATGAAGGCTTTAAATATTTCTATTATGTTATTACAAGTTGTTAAGAAACATGGACCATTTAACGAAATAATGGAAAAGTTTTAATCCACCACTACTGCTCCACTAATAATAGAAATGTTTTGTTCTGTAGAAGTGCAACGTACGATTGAATACAAATTCCTATAGCATATATTTATTTGCAAGTATAGTCGTGTAAATATATTATTAGGGTGTTTCACACATTCTATATAATAATATAGTTCGAGTCTGCTTACAAGAAGGGAAACAGAGTGTAGGATTAAGACTATGGTAAGTAATATAGTGAAATTAACACGATTTTCCGCTTTCTCTTTCAACTTCAGTTTTAAACAAGACTGGTGTTCGTCTCGGGACTTTGCTGACCTGCTTCTGCACGAAAGCCGATGGTCTCGTGCGATTTACGGCTATCAGAAGGCGTCCTATATGTGCATGATGTTCGAGAAACTGGGGAAAGACGAGAAACAAGAGCTTTTCCAGCTATTTAAGTGGGTTTCAAAACTCCTATTGGATAGGGAATCTAAACTTAGAGCATCCATATTAGAACTCAATTCTTAAGCAGCGTGTTTTTCTACAGGGATATCCCCGGTTGGAAACAGAGAATTGCTGGCAAGTCAATTCCCATGGAAAAGTTTGCCGTCAAAAAATGTGAGCGGTTCTTTGCTCAAGGAAACAAATTAGTTCTTCCTGCCATTGAGCTTCTCTATTTGTGGAATCAGTTCAAAGTTCTTGGCAAGCAAATGGACTTGGTCCAGCCTCTTCTCGTCCTCATCGAAAAACACATTAAACTTGTGGAAAACGAAAAAGGTGCCTAATCAACTTTTAAGCTCTCCTATATATTTCACAACTATATCGCTACTTTTTCTTCTGTGGGTGTTCCGCGTCCAATTACGAATCTATTACAACCTCCTATGCATCTTCACCACTCAGCCTTAAAAATAAACTGTTTTTTGTACTATTGATTATTATTTCACAGTTTGTGACCTTTGAATCTTTACTTTTTACAACTAACTACGGTTAAATTTGAAATCCTATTATTACTGTAATATAATCCTAGGTATATGTGTAGTCACTTATACTACCCTGGTAAGTGAATAATATTTCAATAAGTAATATCAAGCTTTATGATTAATTCAGTTTTTGTGAAAGTAGTAGAAGGTTGTGAAAAAGTGATTCTAAAAATAGGGTTGAAATGGTATTTGACTGTTTTTCTCTTTGGGGTATGCATTAAAGTGGCTGAGCTGAGACTGAGTGGTGGATATTGACAAAGTGAGCGGAGTTGTTGCACATTAGAGGAGTGAGCAGCTAAGAGAAAGTAACAAATGAAAGTTTCGTGATTTTTTGTGTTTCAGATGACTCTCACTACATGGACAATCGATGTCTGCTCCTTCTTCTGAAGGGAATGTGTTTGAAATACATGCACAGCCCGGTTCAAGCCGAAGATTTGTTCCGTAAAGTGATCTCACACGAAAAAGAGTTGGTGGTTGATACATATCTTGCTCCCTATGCTACTTACGAGCTTGGAATTACTCTCTGGTCTCAAGGGAGATCAGATATTGCCGTTACCACTTTGGAAAATGCCAAGTAAGTCAGAAACTGTGAAAGCTTATTGAAGTTCACACATTCTAACAAATAACAACATTGACGCTCCAACTCCTAACCTAATTAATTAGTTCGGTGACTGAGTTAGCTCAAATCTTACACAGTGCTAGTCGTAGCTCACGGATGCAGTGCAAGTTGCAACTACAAAATAATATTAGCTTCGCTCAGCTTATTTCATATCATATTCTCTTTGCTTTTCACTCTTGGCTCTATTCTCTTACTGTACTGCTCTTTCTTTAATTGACTCTCTCTCTCTTTCCTGCCGTCTCTTTATATCTGTGTGCATAGTACTCACTCTGTTTTAAACATTCAACAATATTCCACCATTGTAATTCTGAATTCTCCAGGAGTACTGATATTTAATTGTCTAAATACTTTCTCCCTGTAGGAATAACTACAAAGGCTACGCTCTGGAGTCTCGACTGCACTTCCGAATACATTCCGCCCTGGCTGACTTACGAAATTTCCACAAGAATGACTCGTCATCCTCTGGGTCCGCACTCAGCAGTTCCAATGGAAGCAGCTTTCCCATATAATCTCGTAGTCGGCTACCTCCACACACAACGTTACACTTTTAACTTCTATTTCTGCCCACTATACAAATTATATAGTACGTACACTATATACACTATACACAAAACAAAAACACGAAAAACTAGCGCATATCCCATAAAAGTACTACTTCGAACTACGAACGTACCTTACAGTCAGCTACCTATCTATTCTCATGAATAATAGTCAGAGGAAATAACATTATACAATGTGTGAATTATGGTAACCGCTTGTTCGCTGACATCGTGTCATCGCACTATTACTGCTACTTCATTCACCTTGGATCCACCAAAAAAGTCGCAATAGATCAATCTCAAACTGGGGAAACGTTGGAAGCCCATCAGGTTTTTTTCGTCATCTTATTTCCAGGGGTGACTCAAGCATGAATTTTCATCTTGGCTACGCAGATTTGAGACAACCAAGTTACTTACTTTACCCTCCATCGATATTTTTTCTTCTTCTTCTTCTCGTCACTACACCATCATGTATTATTCAAAATTCATAATGCAGTATGTCTTGTTGAATATAATAATACGATGCGGTGCCTACGTTGAACATGTAACTTGCTTATGTTATTATTGTATACGGACTCCACAGATTTTTCGGATGAGTGTAGTACTAAGACTACACGTCAAGTTCACGGAGATGAAATGCATACAAATACCTACTTAAATCTAAATCTATTCTGTTTGGTTAACATCACAGGCGTAGAACTAACTGCTCGCTGTACTTTCCTCTGTTGACTTACCTACAATTATCGGCGCACCTCAGGCACAGCTTTGCTTACAAGTATATCCATTTTTACTTTTTTACATTAAACAAAATGTCAAAAGGTGACTGTTAAGTTACCATGTTGACGATTTTGTCCTTAGTTTTGCGACATGCTCACGTTTATAACCATGTATGTCTAATATTAAACGGTTTTGAGTTCAGGGTCGAGATATGTTGTAGCGTACATAGTTATTTTCCTGGTTGATTTATTTTTACGTAATTTAGTCACCTTTCCGTTAGCAAATAGCATCAGCCATTTTACAAGCCCATACCTACTTACACGTTTTTTCCAGTAATAATATTAGAAAACCATACTCCGTGTTCATGCGAAAGAAATTAATCACATGCTCCCAAAACGTACCTCTCCCTATAGGATTCGTAAAATCTCTAATTTAAAATTCTTGACAATCCTGCAACATACCTAACTAAGTAATTAAATGTGTTATATGAACCTAAGGTCTTGATTTCGTATTAACTTTGCTTATACATTTTAATAATACGTGTAATTGCATTTCCATATAGTTTACCAGGCATTATACATCCATAGTGACTATATATACACATACTCTTCAAAATTTTCCTTCTGCTTCAAAATTGTACGTTTACGTATGATAGTAGTGAACGTGGAATATCTATAATAATATACGGTAGAAAATAACTCAGGTAGTACCTACAGATACGAAATGAAATATGAGTAACGGATTAGAATCTGCTCAGTGCTCATGCATACATATATGTGCTAAACTCAATTTTCTCTGTAGTAGATTTTCATTTAATTAATAATATTTATTGCTGCCTTGCATTAATATGAGTTGTGCAACATGAAGAGTCTAGTTGAGTCTTGAGTCTCACAGTCTCATCTCCTTCGTCCTGTCTCACTCTCACGATCATCGTATCACATTTGTGCAACATTATCCAGGGCATGAAGTACTCCTCCTGACTGCGGGTACGTTGCTATGTCATGACGTTGTTACTGTTCGTTCCATGTAACCCACTTAATCTGATTGAACGTGGTGAATGTGAACGTGTGTGCATTCTGGGAAAAGTTCTTGGGGTAGTAACTCGCTTTAATGTAACTTATATTGCCTATTGAATGTTTCTTTCACATCCACTCATAATTATTATCCTTGTGCCTCTTATTCTACTTTACTTACTCATATTCCACAACTAGCATTCATGTCACACAACAAACCACTGCGTCTACAGTACTCTGGAGTTGGCCTTTACTTGGTGAATTGGTTTGCAACTTTACAACTCTCTTGTACTTTTACTTTACTTCATATGCATAATTACATTTCTCTTCGAGATTTACTTCCGAGAAAAAGCGGAACACTTAAAAGTAAGTTCAACCCATTCGCAAACTCGTAATAAACTGCACTATCTACTTACTCTGTATGTAAGACATGCTTTGTTCACAGCCCGAATAATTTTTATGTTGTCAAACAAAATTTAATTATGGAGATGCACTATATATATTTGTATACGTCTGCAGTACGTGTAGTGGAGATATTATGATTTGTGTGTAGGTAGTGTGTGTACATGTCAAATCGATTGCATTATTTAGTAGCGAAGCTACTATATGCTTTTTTTCTGTCTGTCTATATATGTATCTATCTATCTATCTATGTATCTGTACGCAAAAATGCACCTAGTACGTAGTACGTCTTCTACCATCTACAGGCCGAACTTACAACCTGGCCTGGTACTGAAACTAGGGTCTACTACCATCTACAAACCAAACTTCACAACCTGGTACTGTAGCTACTGTATGCTTTTGTTCTGTCTGTCTGTCTGTGTGCTCTACAGTACAACTATTGATCCAATTGAACAATTAATGATCCAATTGAACAATTATTGATCCAATTGAGAAATTACTGGCTGCTTCGTTACTATATTGCAGTGGTTTGCAATGGTTTATTCTATGTAAACTGTTTTAATGTTATTCTTGGAACTGAACAGAAGAGACATACTCTGACTGAAACAAAATGCTTTCTTTGTGAGGAGTTAATTCTGCACGCAACAGAAAATAAAGGTAAAACTGAATTGTCATTTCTGGCTACGGATTTCCGCAATTAATTAAATTGTTACCTTACCTTACCTAGACTTTATGGTTTCATCACTGTACAGTTAGAGGTGCTTATACTTATTGTGTCATTTAATTCAATTTCATTAGTGAGTGTATAATTAATACATAATAATTATTCTACACCACCAACCACTACTTAGCTCAATTAAAACTTATAATGTTATATTATCGGTAAAATGATTACAGAATAGTACACTAATCACTAAATATATAAAAAGCGGATATATGAAGGTATAATAAGAAGGTTTAAATGTATGTTTTTATTTTTTATTAAAAGTTGTGATATACTAGTAAGGAAATTGTCATGAATTTATATACTTAAACATTTAAAATACGACTGTGTTGTCAGATCATCTTTTTGTAGGTGTATTAAGCAATAATTATTATACATCAAAGAAGCTACAGTATAAAACTTTCTTGTAACAGTGTAAATGAGTCCAGAAGAATACTAATAATAACTAGATGACCTCGTGGATAACTTACTAGCGGTAACCCGATTACTCAGTGATCGTCTATTCATTGCGATAATAATCTTCTGCAATTTTTATACTGGACCGCCAATCTAACTTCTGCTGCCCAAAGTGCACAAAAGTGTCGCTACATGGCATGAGCTGAAAGATGTGAGATATTACTCTTATCATTATAAAACAGATTCACTGTAATACCCAGATGCAGAAAGAAAGAAAGAGAGAGTAACGTTATTTCTGTAGTGGAGTTAATAACATTGAGACACTATTCTATTAGACTGTATTTAACACATAGCCTATTGAAACAGTGTTCTTACAAAGGCTAAAATAAATATCATACAGGAAAAGTTACAGAAAATGAAATTGCTTTTGAATCGTTATCAATTTTAGTGAAGACAGCGCAAAAGTGTTACGTTGCCCCTAAATGTATTTTAATAAGTTCCAATACAAAGAAGGGTGAAAACCTGATTATTTCTTTGTTAGTGCAGAAATATTTTCTATAGCTATTAAGTTTTTAGTATTAAATTGGTTGAGAGAGTTTGGCTAATTTCTTTGCTATTTTACAAAGTTTGGTTCTGTTCCATTCATTTTCTAATTGCAAAGATTATTAACCTCAATAAGCTTTGTCGGTACATTACTCAATGCAAATTGTTCTTATCCTTTGAATTGACAAGGTTGAGAGGAAACAACCTTTTCAATGAATTGGATTTGCCAGAATCCTATCAAAGTAAAGCACTACCATTCATATGATTATGTTAATGTATATTTTATGTGTGTCGGTCGATTCTCAATTAACGAATAGTATGAACTTTCAAATTTAAAAACTTTAAGCACAACGAAGTGCAATGGTGCAACTTTTAACACATTCCTGTCATTTATTCATTGGAGAAGATAAAATTAGAAATCCTACCTATGTAATATTTTTTGTTAGATTTTTGGAATTGCTACTATATTTCATTAACATGTGCATGTAAAATGCATATTTCAATCATCTACTGAATTATTTTTAACCACGCTAAGTATTTAAATACATATTGCAATTAACATTCCATTTCTCAATATTCAGTTTAACAGAAGAACATTTATTTGTTGTCTTGTTATTTGCTGTAAAATATTGCGTAAAGTGGTTGTACTACCTAATTATTTTATTTATATTATTCGAGATGCAAAATCGTTATATTAATTCTTCATTTAAAAATATTTACAGACATCGAAAACATTGATAATAATGACTTGTGTTAAAAAACAAATACAGTCAACCAAGTCAGAAAGGAGATCTATTGTGAACTAATTTTATCCTATATGAAATATTATGACTGGTCACAAGTCCATAACTAATATCCTGCTCAATTAATTAATTTTTTATATGTAAAATATAAGCCAGTAACTGAATGAAAAATCACAACTCTATTAACTATTTGAAACTCTATATTCCCACCTTTTTGAATTATAAATTTTTCAATACTCATGGTTTGCTATTTGCATACATGAACTATAACCTCGTTTCTTGCAATCATTCATCTTTTTGATTTTAAATTAGTTATATACTAATTTCTGGATTTTTCCATGCTTTTGACTCATTCCTACCTCTTAAAAGCAGAACACTTCATGTGTCGTTTTAACACATGAGGCGAGGGAAGACTTTTTTGTTCTTTGTGTGGCTGACGATAAGTTGAGTGATGAGAGCACATTTATTTAGCATGCTGAAAAATAAGATAAGTTATAATAATATAAGTGTTCAAAAATTATAGATATATCATCATCTCGTGTTTGTCATTTTCATCAGAGTCACAGTCTTAGAAATCTCTTATTTCCACCCAGATTTTTTGTTACAATCTTGCATCATATTAAGTAGATATGAATCACTTACATTATTTGTGTACAATCTTCTGATGCAACGACAATGTTACTTTACTTAGTTTAAATGGGCTTTGAAAATTAAATTTAGTCTTATAATATCACAGAACATAAAACAAGTCTTTCACTGAAATGAATAGTAGGCAGTGGCTGTGAACAGAATTTTTTGTAGCAATGTTATCTGGACATGTTAACGTGTGTGTTATCACGTAGCACTCTTTGCAATTATACTCATTACTTTTGAACTTTACGTGACACTTTTGCTCGAATTACTAAATCCTTGTAACTAATTACAAGTAAGTCATCTTCCAGCCAAAAAAGATTTATGTGTCATTAACTCGGTGAATTTGTATAAATGAAATGACAAAATAACACGTGTTGTGAAGTGATTAATGATAAATGATATGGAAATGTATGGAAAATCATGCAATAAAAATAATCATATTCTAGTGATATTAGTATGAATATGAAACACCATTAGAATAATAATATATTCATGTTTGCGTGTAAACCATAGAAAATAAAGTACATAAAATTTGTTAAGTACGACAGCCGCTGATAATAATATCATAAAATATACAACCATGTACGTAAATTATTTTAGAACCATAAAATATTGTACTCCACTACCTAGTCATAAGTGTAGTAACGCTTACACAAATAGAATAATGATATAAAAGTGTGTAATTCTGTATACACCCTATAACGGAATACTATCTTATATGGTATAGGGTCATACAAGGAGTTAACTAGGAAATTCTTTTTATTTCCCGTTGAAGGTTGGTGGGAACAAGCTTTGAAAAAGTAAAACCGAAAACTGTTATCCAATGTCATCCAGGAGACGAAAAAATTAATGGCGTTTCGGCTTCCCTTTTCGTGGCCAAAATTAGTTCTCCGACCAACCTTCTCAGGAAAATATTTCCATGTCGACTTCCCTTGGGGCCATATATGGTACATAATTATGCTATTTGTCAAAGGCAATAATATATTGAAACAACCATTAGAAGTTATTTAAAATCGTAACAATAAAAGTGTGTGTATATTAAAATGAAATAACATACTGCACGATCATTTCATTTCAAATGAGATGTTATTATCCACTACATAGAATTCTCAGCTGACTGATTCAAGGATAAATAAATTAAATTTGTCTTGCTATGCACGGCATA